>NW_004624758.1:18535153-18722337 GCF_000247695.1 Heterocephalus glaber
TTATTTGCCATTTCTACTTCTTTGTCTGAGAAATGTCTGTTCATTTCAGATGCCCATTTTTGGATTGGGTCTTTAAATTCGGGAGGTCTGATCTTTTTAAGTTCTTTATAGATGAATCTCTCTGTTGTTTCGCAGGTGTAAAGAGGAAGCCCGCCGGGCCTGCCGAGCAGGAAAGAAGCAACTGGTGAGCTTGCTCGCCCTGCAGCCGCATAGCAGTGTCCTGGGCTGGCTGGGAGGGGTGCCCAGCACTTCCAAGAGTGGCCTGCTTGGGGATCAGGGGAGCAGAGCAGAGGCTACGGGTGGCCCAGAGTCCATAGTTTGTTTTGTTTTATTTTTTGAGACAAGGGTCTCACTATGTAGCTCAGGCTTTTCTTGAACTCACTATGTAGCCCAGGCTGGCCTCAAACTTGCAGTGATCCTCCTGCCTGGCCCCCCAAGTGCTGGGATTACAGGCCTATGCCAGCATGCCTAGAAACAGATTATTTTATATCAGAGAGAGAAGGCCTGAGGTGGTCTTCCCACCTGGGAGGGCTGACTTCCTCTTGCTTTGTCTAGCCCTAACCTCAGTCTCCCCGTCCCCAGGCACTAAGGTCCCTCAAGGCCAAGCAGCGGACAGAGAAGCGCATCGAGGCCCTGCACACCAAGCTGGACACTGTTCAAGGCATCCTGGACCGCATCTATGCCTCCCAGACAGACCAGATGGTAGCTGCACCCCTCTCCTCCACTCACAGCTCACCTCAGCCTTGTGGTTCTGCTGTTGTGAAGGAACCTGGGTTCTTTCAGGGCATGGCTGGGCTACCTTTGTATTTCCTGGGGGAAGATTGGGCCCTATGGATATGAGTTGGGTGGCCAAAACCTCCCAAAGCTGTCTCTTAGGGTTCAGCACCATTGTCTGAATTTTTCTGGAAATGTCCTTTGCACTGAGAACTGGGCTTTCTCTTTAGGTTTTCAATGCCTACCAAGCTGGGGTAGGAGCACTGAAGCTGTCCATGAAGGATGTCACAGTGGAGAAGGCAGAGAGCCTTGTGGATCAGATCCAGGAGGTACAGGAAGGGGCTGGGGAGGGACACACATAAACAAGTCACAGAGGACAGATGTGACGTTGCTGCAGCCCCCTTTCCCAGACTTGACCTTGTGACTTTGAAGAGCCTTTCCCTGACTCTCAGATGCTCTCTGACACTGTGGTCCTCTAGAGACCTCGAGATGCTCGGCCACCATTCCTAATACAGGGCTTCGCACTTGTCTCTTACAGCTGTGTGACACCCAGGACGAAGTGTCTCAGACTCTGGCTGGTGGGGTAACCAATGGTTTAGGTGAGTCGCCAGGCTGACACTTTCTCCTTCCCATTCTCCCCTTCTGAGAGGTCTCACTTCTTCGTGCCGTGACAGGTTTGATCACGGACTTCCCCGGTGTAGGAGGCCCCTCCCTGGGACTCACCCACAGGAGGAGTTGGAGGGAATTGCCATTCTTGCTTGATCTACTGTACCGAAGGCCCTCTGTGCTCCAGTGATCCTTACAAGGCTCAGCTTGCAGGTCCTTCTCCTAGGGCATTGATGGTGAACCTTTTAGTGATGCGTGCCCAAACTGCAACCCAAAACCCACTTATTTATCACACAGTGCCAACACTGCAGTTAAATCTGAACACTGAGGTTTGAGTGTAGAAAAAAACAACTCATAAAACTCATGGTATCATTGTAGAGAGGGCTCTATGTGCTCACTGTGGCACGTGTGCCATTGGTTTGCCATCATGGTCCTCGGGCAAAGGGAATCAGGGCCAATTCAGTGGTATCAGCTGCATATACCTCCTTGATGATCTAGCTCTGTGTATGGAAAAAAGGCCTACTTGAGGGTGCCCTTTGCTTCCTAACTTGTTACTCTTTTAACCTGCAAGGAGGCCCCGGCATCTTTTATAGAGCTGGGCTGGGTTTCAGAGAATCCTAGAACTAGAACCCTGGTTAGGGACCCAATGCATTTCCTCCTTGAAGCTAATGTGTTCCTACATTGCTTCTTCTTCCTAGACTTTGACAGTGAGGAACTGGAGAAGGAGTTGGACATCCTCCTTCAGGACACCACCAAAGAACCTTTGGACCTGCCTGACAGACCCAAATGTTATACCAACAGTGTGCCTAACCCTAGGATCTCCGATGCTGAACTTGAAGCTGAACTTGAGAAACTGTCCTTATCAGAGCCAGGTATGGGCTGTTTTCCAGGGTTGCCTGGGACCCTCTGACTGACTGAGGAGCCAGGCACAGAATGGATGGGCTGCAGCCCAACTGCTCAATCTTCCCGGGAACCCAAGCCCTGTAAGGAGTGAGTGGTGGTGTTATTTATATTAAGACTCAGTCCCTTACACACTGGGATGCTTCCATCATAAAGATCTTCCTGCTACAGTGCTGTCATTTCTTCTCCTTGCAGATTTGGTCCCGAGCAGTAAATCTCCAAAAAGGCTATTGGAACCAACTCTCTAAAGCCATTGTAGGACCCTCAAGTGAAGGACCCTCTTGTAAAAGAGAGATCAGCCTCATGTGTGTACATAGTTATTTAAATGAGAAATGCTCAGAATTGGTTGGAAGAGAAGGAGAAGCACCTGGTGTATCTGGATGCTGCCACTCACAACAGGACAGGTAGAATCTCTGGAAGCAGTGCTCCAAAAGCTTGCTCCCAGCTGGTGTCATGGACCTGCCTTCTCATCCTGATAGTGCCACAATTTATACAGTCCCATGTGTGACCTGTTGTCTCTCATAGCCTGCAGTTCTTGCCAGTGGCTCAGTTAAGTTTGTCTTCACCCATCAGCTTTGTTCCAGCCAATGAAGGTGAAAAATTTGCAGCTTTGCCAAATCAAAATCAATCCTCTTCCCCCAGCCCCACCATTTTTTAGAGGGATTTATTCTGTCTATAATGTCCATTAAACAACTTCTTGTCCAACTCCATTTTCATTGGTAAAGAGAAGAATAAGAATCAAACACTTAAGAGTTAAATTTGAAGAGACTTAACAGCTGCTGCTTCATGGAGAGACAGTGTGCAAGATTTTTCTCTGTGAATGTCAAGTTCTCCAGATTCATGCCTGAGTGGGTCAGGGTCATGAAAGTTGGGAGGGGGACTTGTGTGGTCGATGCAGAAGATCTCCTGATGGGGAAAGGGTCATTCTTGGTCATTTGAACTCGAAGCAAAGCTTTTGCCTTGCCCTCCTCATGGAATTATATATATAAATGTTTATTCCAGAACAAGCCACACAGTACCACCCCTCTCTCCCCTTTGAGAGCCTGACTGACACCAACAGGGACCCTGTTTGAATCGGAAAATCATTTCTGGTGCAGCCCACTGCTCAGGATGGTGGGACCTGAGCCAGGATGTGCAATAGGAGCAAGTGGCTGTGGCTTTCTGCCGGATGTGCCATGTGCTTCCTGCTTTAACCCATCCCTGCCTCTGGCAGTCCCATCTTCCCACTTCCTTTGATGGACTGGAGGGGGTGTGCAGGGCAGGCAGGACAGGGTATGAGTGCTCCATCAACAAGGAGAAGAGGTAATCCACACAGCCACTATGTTGCCCAGGTTCAAGGATTCTGCCTGGAGTCCTCTGCCCTACTCCTCCTGCTTTGCAGAGCAGAGGTAGGGAGTTGGCTATAGGCTGGAAGTACGACTGCTCAACAAATTTCTCTCCCACTGAACTTTGGTAAATGGAAAACGTTGGGGGTGAAGGGAAACAATCACTATTTTTTCTTTTTTATCTGGTAAATAATTAAAAGAGAAAACTCTAGAGTTGTCCTTTCTTCTTTAAGCTCTTTCTGCCTCCACTGGCCACCTATGTATCCACACTTCAATTCTAAAATCTCAGTGTGATCCCTGAGCTGTGCAACAAATTGAGCCATGCTCTGGGCATGATATCTGCCATGCCCTGGGCATGACAGGCTTTGAAGCTGAGTGCAGTTGGGAGCAGGGTAGGTCGGCTATAGTGCCAGGTAAGTCAGTAGGTGAGCCAGGTAGGAAAAGTATTGGGAACACTAGCCCAGGACACTTTGTGAGAACCCGAGGCCTGGGAGGGAACTGAAAGAGATGAGCTGACAGGTACAGATGACATCAAGGCAAATGTAGTGGGAGACTCCCACTGGAAGGAAGTGGCCAGGACCTGGTAAGCCTCATCTCTTTTTTTTTGGTACCGGGGATCAAACTCGGATCCTTGCACTTGCTGGACAGGCAGTGGAACCACTGAGCTAAATCCCCGGCCCCTCTCATCTGTTTTCATGTTGAATTTTCCCAAGCCACTGAAAAGTCCTCATTCAGCATTTTGCAAAGAAGTCCAAGGGGCTGAAGTTGTGATATATCTTCATGGGGTCTTTGTGTGCTGCTGGCTCCCTGCTTCATTCTCAGCTGGGTGGTGCCGTGGTGTTCTGCCACTGGGCCTGGACACCATGTGGTGATGAAACCACCTCCAACATCTTCATGGGTTTAGACTGGATTTCTAAACTGGAGGGGGAAGTACCTGAACAATAGGATGTGACTGGACAACCAGCCTGTCAGAGCAAAAATACCTCCAATACTTCCATGGGATGTGGTTGGATATCCACCCTGTCATTGGGAAACCACCACCAGAACCTTGAAGTGTTACTGAACATTCATATTGTGGTTGGGAAACCTCATCTACCATCATCATGGGATGTAGCTGGACATCACATTGTGGTTGGGAAACTGCATTCATCTTCAAGGGATGTGAGTGGAAACCTACCATGTAGTTGGGAAACCACCTCTAACAACTTCACAAGATGTGGCCGAACACATTCTGATTGGAAAACCACCTTTGACACCTTCATGGGATGTGGCTGAACATTAACTTTGTTGTTGGGAAACAACCTCCATAATCTTCATGGGATGTGGCTGAACCTTCAAGCTGTGGTTGGGAATGCATCTCCAGGATCATCATGAGCTGTGGCTCAACCTTCATACAAGTTGCAAAAGCACTTCCAGCATCGTCAAAGGGAGTGGATGAACATTCACACTGTGGCTGGGAAACCACCTCCAGAATCATCTTGGGATGTGACTAAACCTTTACATTGTGGTTGGGAAATCACATCATCTTGGGGTATGGTTGAACATTCTCACTGTGGTTAGGAAACCACCTTGAGGATCTTCATAGGCTTTGATTCAACATTCACCTTGTGGCTGGAAAACCACCTCCAGCATCTTCAAGGAATACGGGGAGACATTCACATTGTGGTTGGGAAACTCCTCCAGAATATTCTTAGAGTATTTCTAAACCTTCACCCTGGTTGGAAAACCACCTCTAGCATCTTCATGAAAAGGGGCCGAACCTTCACACTGTGGTTGAGAAACTAACTCAAGCATCTTCATTGGGTGTGGCTGGACCTTCACACTGTGGTTGGGAAAGCACCTACAGCATCACACAGTGTGACAGAACATTCACACTGTGGTTGAGAAACTACTTTCAGCACCATGGGATGTGGCTAGACCTTCACACTCTGGTTGGAAAACCACAACAAGAATATTTTATGGTATTGCTAAACCTCAACACCCATTGGGAAACCACCTCCAGCATCTTCAGTGGAAGTAGCAGAAAATTTGCATTGTGGTTGGGAAAGCACCTGCAGCATTTTCAAGGGGAGTGGCCAAACATTCATGTTGTGACTGGGAAACCATCTCCAGAGTCTTCATGAGATGTGACTGAACTTTCACATTTTGGTTGAGAAACCACCTCCAGCAGCATCATGGGGTATGGTTGAACATTCACATTGTAGTTAGGAAAGCACCTTTAACATCTTCATGGGCTGTGGCTGAACATTCACACAGTGGCTGAGAAACCACCTCCAGAATATACTTAGGGTATTCCTAAACGTTCACACTGGTTGGGAAACCAACTCCAGTATCTTCGTGAAGTGTGGCTGAGAAACCACATTGTGGTTGAGAAACTTCCTTCATCTTCATAGGGTGTGGCTGAACATTCACACCATGGTTGTAAAACTACCTCCAGAATCTTCATGGGCTGTGGCTGGAACTTCTCACTGTGGTTGGGAAAGGACCTCCAGCATCATGGGCTGTCAGCTAACCTTCACATTGTGGTTGGGAAACCACCTCCAGAATCTTCACAGGCTGTGGCTGAATGTTCACACTGTGGTTGTGAAAGCACCTCCAGCAACATCATGGGGTGTGATGGGACCTTCACACTGGTTGGGAAAGCACCTCCAGCATCATAATGTAGTGTGGTTGAACATTCACATTGTGTTTAGGAAACCACCTTTACCATCTTCAGGGACTATGGCTGAACATTCATACTGTTGTTGGGAAATCACCTCCAGGGTCCTCATGAGCTATGGCTGAACATTCACACTGTGGTTGGAAAACCACCGCCAGGATCTTCATGGGATGTGACTGGAACTTCACACTCTGGTTGGGAAAGAACCTTCAGCATCATCATTGGGTGTGGCTGGACCTTCAGACTGTTTGGGAAAGCACATCCAGTATCATCATAGGGTGTGGTTAAACATTCACATTGTGGTTAAGAAACTACCTTTATATCTTTATGGGCTGGGGCTGAAAATTCACACTGTTTGGGAAACTGTCTCCAGGATCTTCATTGTCTATGACTGAACATTCACACTGGTGGGTAAACCACTTCGAAGATCTTCATGGGGTGTGACTCAACTTTCAGACTGCAGTTGAGAAAGCACCTACAGCATCTTCAAGGGTTATTGCTTGGCATCCACAATGTGGATGGGAAAACTCCAGAATATTTTAGGATATTCCTGAACCTTTGCATTGGTTGGGAAGTCACTTATAGCATTTTCATGAATGTGGCTGAACCTTCACGTTGTAGTTGAGAACTGCCTCTAGCATCTTCAAGGAGAGTGGCTGAACATTCATGTTGTTGGGAGAGGACTTCCAGCAGCACCATTGGGTGCATCTGTACCTTCAAACTGGTTGGGAAAGTACCTACAGCATCATCATGCAGTGTGACAGAACATTCACACTGTGGTTGAGAAAGCCCCTGAACCATCTTTAAGGGGAGTGGCTGAACATTCACCTTGTGGTTGAGAAAACCCCAGCATCCTGATGGGCTGTGGCTGGACCTTCACACTGTGATCAGGAAAGCATGTCTAGGATCATCATGAGATGTGGCTGAACATTCACATTGTGTTTAGGAAAGCACCTTTACCATCTACCTGGGCTGTAGCTGAACATTCATACTGTGGGAAACGCCTTCAAGAATATTCTTAGGTTATTCCTAAATCTTCACACTGGTTGAGAAACCACCTCCAGCACCTTCATAAAATATGAGTGAACTTTCACATTGTGGCTGAAAAATGTCTTCTGGCATCTTCCTAGTGTGTACTGAACATTCACACTGTGGTTGGGAAACCCTCCAGCAGCATTATGGGCTCTGGCTGACCTTTATACTGTGGTTGGAAAACCACCTCCAGGATCTTCATGGGATGTGCCTGAACCTTCACAGAGTAGTTGGGGAAGCATCTCAAGCACCATCATGGGAGGTGTTGCTGGACCTTTACACTGGTTTGGAAAGTGCCTCTAAGATTTTCAAAGTTATGGCTGGACATCCACATTGTGATTGGGAAGCCCCCTCCAGAGTATTCTTGGAGTGTTTCTAAACCTTCACATTGGTTTGGAAACCACCTCCAGCATCTTCATGGGTTGTGTCTAGACCTTTGTGCTGTGGTTGGCAAACAACCTCCAGCATCTTCATAGGGTGTGGCTGGACCTTCACAATGTGGTTGAGAAACTGCCTCCAGTATCATCATGGAGTGTGGCTGAACATTCATGTGGCTGGGAAACCACCTCCAGAATCTTTATGGGATATGACTGAACCTTCACATTGTGATCGGGAAAGTACCTCCAGCAGCATCATTGGGTGATGTTTAACATTCACATTGTGGTTAGGAAGCCACCTCCAGCATCATTATGGAGTGTGACTGAACCTTCACAGTGTTGTTGAAAAAATAACCTCCATCATCTTCAAGGGGAGTGGCTGACCATTCATTTTGTGGCTGGGAAACCACCTTGAGCATTTTCATGGGCCTAAACATTCACACTGTGGTTGGGAAACCACCTCCAGGATCTTCATGGGCTGTGGCTGGACCTTCATTCTGTGTTTTAAAAGCACCTTCAGAAACATCACAGGGTGTGTTTGAACATTTAAATTGTAGTTATGAAACCACCTTTAGCATCTGTATGGGCTGTAGCTGAACATTCACACTGTGGTTGGAAATCTGTTTCCACCATCTTCATGGGATGTAGCTGAACATCATCACATTGTAGTAGGGAAACCTCCAACATCTTCAGTGGGTGTGGCTGAACTTTAACACTGTGGTTCAGAAATCACCTCCAGGATCAACATGTGTGGCTAAACATCTCATTGTGGTTGGGAAACTGCATCAAACATCTGCATGGATGTGAGTGCACATCCCTTCTGTGGTTGTCAACCACCTCCACCATCTTCATGGGGCTGACTATATCTTTACGTAGTGGTTGGGGAAGTGTGCCCACCATCTTCAAGGGGTGTGGCTGAATCTTAAAACCATAGTTGGAAAATCACCTCCAGTGTCCTCAAGGCAGTAGATGAACATTCTCACTGTGGCTAGGAAACCACTTCCAGAATCTTCATGGAGTGTGGCTAAACTTTCACACTGTGGTAGCAAAACTCCCTCCAGCATCTTCAAGGAATGTAACTGAACACCCATTCTATGGTTGGGAAACCACCTCCAGCATCTTCATGGGATGTAGCTGAATATCACATTGTGGTGGGGAAACAGCCTTTGGCATCTACATGGGATGTGACTGGATACCCATCCTGTACTTGGGAAGCCACCTCCAGCATCCATGGGGTGTGGCTGGACACCACCCTGCAGTGAGGAAACATTTCCAGTATCTTTCTTCATGTGCTGGACACTGTTCTGTAATCCACTGATTGGGAAATCAACTTCAGCATCTTCACTGAGGTGTGGATGGCACCCACCCTGTGGTTTGAAAACCAAGTCCAGCATCTTCCTGGGGTCTGGCTAGAAACCCACCCTCTTCCAGGTAGACCACCTCCACATCCTCTTGTGGTGTGTGGTGTGGGTGAGTTTATCCCCTGGTCTTCTCATCTGGGTGTATATATAGTTTGGCAGGTTTTCCTCTCTCCTGGGTTGTGGTACAGATAGTTAACTGAGCTGTGGGACATGCTCTGTCTCAGGATGGTTGATGTTCCACAAACTTAGGCCCCAGGTTAGCACACAGCTCTTTTGGACACAGAAGATGAGATACCATTGAGTCTTGCAGAGGGACCCCTGGTAGAGAGGGCCTCGTCTCAAGAGATATCATTTGTCATTCCCATTTACACTGCATCCAAATGTCAGGACAAGACATGGGGCTGATATGTGGTGGTCAGAGGCTGAAAGTTGAGGGTTTAATGACTTAGGTTGATGTCCTCTCTGCAGTGTGTGTGTGGGTCTATCCTGTGGGCGTCTGCTAGGCTTTTGATATCATGTTTCTGGACTCTAAACTCTCACAACTGTGTCTGGGTTTTCCTTTGTGTTGCTGCAGCCAGTGCTTCCCATCTTGATTTGGGTCAGTCCTCATCCCAGTGGCATCTTGGACAGTGCATCTAGCCCTTTATCAAAAATATCTTTCCTCATTTCTTACATCCTTATAGGGCAGTGATGGTGAATGTTTTAGAGGTTTCAGTGATATAAACAGCCCACTGTGGCATGCATGCCCACAGTGGTTCACCACCACTGTTGGGGGTCAGTTTTTTTTATCCCACAGCTGAAGTCTAAGCTTGTCAACCCTGCTTTGGAGAGGCAACACATGGCATCGAATTTCTACTGCCGAATGAATGAATGAAGACAAAGGAAGGGAACAGGATGACTGGAAATGGAGGGTCTGGGTGTGTAAGGGGCCGAGGTAGAGAAACAAGTCAATGGAGGCCTCGATAACAAGCTTCCCCATCTGGCCAGGAGCTGCTCTACCTAGCAGCCCCTTCCCTTCACTGCCACTGCAGTGCTGTGTCCCATCAGGGCTGGCAATGATGATGTCAGCATTAATGTTGACAGTGATGGCAATAATAGTGACGGTGCTGATGGTAATGGACAGCCATGGTTGGAGATGGGGGTGCAGAGGGAAGGGTAGGTTGTGCATAGTAGGAAAAAACTGTTTCTCCCACAGTGTTCTCAATACTCAACGCGCAGAACGCTCCTGACTCAGATGTGCCTCATCAGTTCTCCAGCATCAGCTGGGTGCTCTGCAGCCCTGTTCTGTTTTGAGTCTAACCCGAGTCAGTGCAGGCTCCACAGGTGAGGGGTTTGGTCCCACACGGTTGTCCCCCACTTCAGATGGAATCTAAATTAGTAGGATCCAGGTCACTCACAACTTTGTCTGAATTGGCTGTGACTCAGAGGTCCCCAAACTCCCTCCTTGGGTTCTGAAATTTTTTAGGGAGTCTACAGAACTCAGGGAAACACATGACTTACATTCACCCATTTATTATAAAGGATATTACAAAGGAGGCATCTGGGAAGCTGGGTGGAGAAGGTGGAGAGGGACCTGTGGCGAGGTATGGGGAAGGGGCCCAGTACTTTCGTGTCCTCCCTGGGGTGCCACCCTCCCAGCACTCCATGTGCTGGGCATCTTGGAAGCTGTCTGACCCATCTTTAAGGAGACTTTGATACATTAACCACTAAACCACTCTGGGATAACGGGGTATGGCAGATCTCGGTAACGCAATGCCTACAAGTGTGACTGTTTTTAATAAATTACTAGAGCCTGCTCCCTTCTTATGTGTTTATGCAGGGATTGCATTCTCGGTACAGAAGGCCAAGGTGTGTCCCATGTGTGCCTTTCCTGTTGTTCCGTGGACAGGGATGTGTGGTCTCTATCACTGTGGTGGCTTTCTGAAGCAGTTCTGGAAGTTCTCTTTTGTGAGTGTCTTTCTTCAGTTGTGCCATCATGGCTGGCCTTGTTTTTGTGGGGATCTTGATGCTTCAGCCTCCCAAGTGCTGAGATTACAGGCATGCACCACTATGCTTGGCTTTTTTTTTTTTCCTGATGTTCTGAATCAATTCAAAAGATTTACCTTTCACGGTCGTTTTGACTTTGGGGAAGAGCCAGAAGTTGCACGGTGCCAGGTCCAGTGAATAAGGTGGATGAGGACGTACCACAATGTTTTTATGAGCCTTCTTTTCTGTTGGCAGCAGTGTTCAACACATCTGTGATCACACTTTTTAAAGACCCTCATCCAGGATGCCTTCAGGAAGTGACAAGAATGATGGGAGATGGGGTGTGTTTGAAGAGAGAGGGATTACAGTGGTCATATAATTGTAATATGGTTTTAAAATGTAAACCTTCACTGTAGTCTCTGGTCACACCTCATACCTGCAAGGCATGCGCTGGTGACAGCAGAGACTTCGGAGATGTGAACTGAAAAGTGTCCAAGGTTCGCCCCAGAGTGCCTGTGGTATCTGGAGCAAGCAGATCCGGGCCCAGGCCCCTGGTGTGGAGGGAAGGAGGGCCGCGGCTAGGGAGCTGGAGAGGTGGGGCCCTGCCTGGGCTTCGGGAGCTGTGGTGGGCTCATGAGGGAATGAGGGTCTGAGGGCCTTCCCCCCATCCCAGCTCTGCCCCTGGCACCAGGCCCTGTGTGACCCAGAGGGACACTGAGAAGCTGAGCAACAGCACTGGGACTGAGCGTGGGGCCCGAGACTGAAGGCCGCCCGGGCTCTGAGTTCACGGCCCTGCTCGCCCATGATCAGCACAAACCCCCTCCCTGATGCACTTTGGCCAGGCCCCTCAGAGTCCTCTTCTCCTTGTGTCTGCCTTGGCCCATGGAGCCCTGAATGAACACTGACATGGTTTCTGACAGGCCCAGGTCCACCCCTGGGATCAACCCACACCTAGGGTCACAGTACATGTGAGGGAAGACTCGGGTTGTCCCAAGAATTTCCTGGGTGTTGCTACCAACCCCTGCAGGGGGCCTCTCCAGCCCATGTGGAGAGAAGAAGCCCAACTTTGATAAGCACCATTGCCAGCTCAGTTCCATAAGGACCACAATTTCCAGTTTCTGCACTCCACTGAATGTGTTGGCGCCCCCCCCCCCCAGTTTTTTTGAGGTAGAGTCTTGCTATGTAGTTCAGGCTGGCCTTGAACTCACTATGGAGCCCAGGCTGGTATTGAACTCGTGGTGATCCTCCTGCCTCAGCCTCCCTAGTGCTGGGATTACGGGTGCGAGCCACCATGAGTAGCTCTTGTTTTCCTTATCAAACAACTTTACCATTCACCATCCTTTATGTTTGCTTCCAGTTTTCTTCATTTGTGCGATAACGTTGGACAAAGTTTAAATATCATTATGTTCCTATGATGATTTGGAAGCTATAGAATAATTTTTAGGCTCTCCATGATTACCCTCAAATTTTTAGCATATATATTTGACTAATTTTCTAACGTATTCTACAGTTCTTCAATTTCTCTATCTGTACGAATTCAAGAACCTAATGTATTTGGGGCACACACTGAATACTCACCCATCTATCATGTTACTGTTTCCAGGAGCTTTGTTTTGGCTTGAAAAAAATCAATTCGTTTCTATGGAGTTTTCTCTCTCTTCATACTGAGAAAGAATAACATAGATTTCAATAATTATCAACATTATGCTAGTCTTATTTTGTCTTCTTGAACCCAGGGGCCTGTGCTCGGCAAGGAGCTACTACTGTCACCCGAATGCCCACCTCTTCTATTCAAGTGCACAGTCCTAGCATCCAGGGGTGGAGTTAAGATGCGAGAAGGTCATTAAGTCAGGAGACCTGGTCTCATGAATGGGGTTAGTGCGTTTCAGAAAGAACCCCGGGCCTGGCCTCTCCCACCATTAGAAGGCACATCCAGACAGCACCATCTACAAGCCGGAAGGGAGCCTCGCCCGACAGGGCATCTGCGCATGCTCGGACCCTGGACTTCCCAGCCTCCGGGACTCGCCGGAAAGCTGCTCAGTCTATGGTATTTTTTTTTTATAGCAGCCTGAACGGCCAAGACTTCAGAAACCATGAACCTTACCCAGTGCAGCCTGTACGTATAGTTTAGGCAATTTTAAGGGAGACCAGCAAGAGTCTGAACAGAAAACCCATACTACAGTGCTCAGGGGCAAGCATTGCCCCTGTTTTTGTCTATTTTCTTCCTTTATTTTTTTCTGTTGCCTTCTTTTAAGAAGATGAGGTCAGTTTTCTGTCATGTTTTTTCAGAACTTAATTTTTTTTTTTGGTACTGGGGATCGAACTCAGGACCTTTCACTTGCGAGGCAGGCGCCGGAACCACTGAACTAAATCCCCGGCAACAACTTAATTTTTTAAACATAGGTACTTCCTATGCCATTATAAAGGCTTAATACTCATTTTTAACTATTAATTTTCCCTCTGTCCTCTTCAGCCCCCTTGGGTCAAAAGGCTCTGATGGGAGGTTGGTGCTTGGATAGGGAAAAGTAACACCAGGTTGGTGCAGCAGACCCCCATGTCCATGAGATCTGCATTTACAGATCCGGCCAACTGCAGACCGAAAATGTTTTAAAAAAAAAAAATGCTGGCAAGGCTGCGGGGGAAAAGGAACCTTTTTACACTGGTAGGAATGTAAACTAGTAAAATCACTATGGAAATCAGTATGGAGATTCCTCACACAAACTGAAAATAGAGATCCCATTTGACCCTGCTATTTCCCTTCTGGATATCTTTCCAAAAGTGAAAGTCATGTTACAGTGATACATGCATGCCCATGTTTGTAGCAGCACAATTTATAATAGCTAAATCTTGGAAACAGTTTACATGCCCATCAACAGATGAATGGTAAAGAAAATGTGGTAGTTATGCACAATGGAGTACTACTCTGCCATAAAGAAGGATAAACGAGTCATTTGTAGGAAAATGGATGCACCTTGAGACCACAATGTTAAGAGAAACAAATGAGATACACAATCTTAAATGTTGCATGATTTCTTTTATATGAGAAACCCCAAATATAGAACAAAATAAAAGCTAGGTAATAGTAAGTAGGGAGAGCTTTCTCAAATTGGAAGAGGAACAAGACATGGAGGAGAGAAGGGAGGGAAAGGGCATGGAAAAAAAAATTGAACAAAAAAATGGAAATCGACCTTTTGTAAATGGGAAGGGGACCAAACATTGGCAGGAACAGGGAGGGATGGGAGTCAGGGAATAAATAAAGAATTAAGATGTGTTATGTACATGTACCATTCCCCACAATGAACGTAATCATTATGTACTACAAACATGTACTAATAAAAAAGATGCCCGTACAAAACATGTATTAACCTTTTTTGGTCAGTCTTTCCCGAACAATGCAATAGAGTAATTACTTCATGGCATTTACATAGTACTAGATCTTATAAGTAACCTAGAGACACTTTAAAGTGTATGTGAAGATGTGTGTAGGTTACATGCAAATACCACACCCTTTCATGTAAGAGCCTCGAACATCCATGAATTCTGGTATCTGTGGCATCCTGGCACCCACCCCAGGTGGATTCCAACCGGTGACTACAGTGTTCAAATGTCTGCGAATTCAAGTCACCAGAGGGAGACCCTGGCAGAGCTCTGAGGCTGAGGCAGGACAGAGCTGAGCCCCACAGCCCACTGCGGAGAACCCTGGTACATCCTGATTTCCATTACTCTGGCCCTTTAAGAAGGACTTAGAACTCGGCAGGGTTGGGGCTGTGGTCTCCTGGAAACTGAGGGACAGCAAACCCTGTGATTTCTGAGGTCACAGAGGCCCGTCAGGTAAAGCGGGGCAGGGACTGAAAAGTTCTCGTTCCCTTCTTCCTTCTGATTCCTTGGCCTCTCTCAGCCCTCCCTTTTCCACACCTCCCTTTGCTAGTTCTTCCCTTTCTCCCCCCTCTCTCTCTTTTTTGAGCCAAGCTCTCAATATGTGGCCCAGCCTGGCCTCGAACTCATGGTGATCCTCCTGCCTCAGCCTTCCCAGTGCTGGGGTTATAGGTGTGGGCCACCACACCCAGCCTCATTAGAGAAAATTTTTCAGTTATTTGTGGATTTTACAAAAAGTCTTGGAAGCTAAGCTGGGCAAGACATATGTCAGGCTGTCCCCAAATGGTCCCTGTCCTTCTGGCCTCCTCACTGTATACCACTCCACTTCCTGTGGCAGAATTTCTATGAGAGACATTTCTGGTGCCATTGCAGGTTAAAGAAAGCCTTTCTATGACATCACAGTTTGTAGAATATTCGGGTCTTAACGTTTTCTCTTTAAATTCTACTGTTGTCACTGTTTCCTTCTGGCATTTGACTTGCTAGAGCATCTACCAGCTGCTTGATTTTTCTCCTTTGACTCTGCCTAAATCATTAGACAATAATAGTCTTTTTTTAATCACCCGAGAAAATTTTTATCATGATTGGCACCCGCTGTTTATTTCTTAAAAGATCATTTTAATCTGTAAAATTCACATTTTTTTCTTGTTTCAAAGAAACATTGTTGCTTCTTACTTTTCCTGTTCGACTAATTTTGTTACCTTTCTCAGGTATGTTAATTATTCATTTGTGGATCGCCAGTGCTGGCCTGTGTGTTTATATTTTTCTTTAATTGTTTCACCCTTTTTGTCTTGTTTTGTTTTGTTTTGTTTTTAAAGAAAAACATTTATTGGTAAATTTTAGATATACATAATTATAACATTCATCATTGGGAATTTGTACCACTACAAGATATACCTTGTTTCTTCTTTTTTTCTCCAATCCCCCACCTTCCCTTATGTACAAAAGCTTTGTTTCCATTTTTTCCTTCAATTTTCTCTGGTTTCTTTTCTTGTCCCTCCTTTCCTTCCCCCTTCCCTAGTTCCCCTTCTCATTTGAACATTTTCTCCCCATTTCCCAATGTCTATTGTACATTTTAGTCCTCATTTCCACTTTTGGTTTCTCACATAAGAGAAACAATGTGATATTTAAACGTGTATCCAATTTATTTCACTTAAAAGTATGGTCTCAAGGTACATCAATTTATCTATAAGTATCTCAAGCTTATCCTTATTTATGGCAGAGTAGTACTCCATTATACACAAAAATCACATCTTTTTTTTTTTTTTTTTGGTACTGGGACTCAAACTCGGGTCCTTGTGCTTGCGAGGCAAGCGGCGGAACCACTGAGCTAAATCCCCAAATCACATCTTTTTTTATCAATTCATTGGTTGATGGGCATTTGGGGTGTTTTTCCAAGATATGGGTCTAGTTTTAATGCTTGGGATGTGGAAAGCCAGTTTTTTCAGCACCGTTTATTAAAGAAGCTATCTTTCCTCCAGCGAGGGTGTTTGGCTCCTTTGTCAAAGATGAGGTGGCTGAGTGTGTCTGGAGTTGTTCCTGCATCTTCCAATCTGTTATATTGATCCTTGGGTCTGTGTTTTTGGCACTAACATGCTGTTGTTGTTTTTAATCACAGTAGCTTTGTAGAATAATTTCAAGTCAGGAATTGTGATGCCCCCTGCCTTGGCTTTGTTGCCCAGAATTGCCTTTGCTATTCTAGGTCTCTTCTGGTTCCAAATGAATTTTAGAATTTTTTTTCTAATTCTGTGAGATATGCTATTGGAAGTTTGATCGAGGTTGCATTTAAGCAGTATAACAATTTTGGAAGTATGGCCATTTTCACTATATTAGTTCTTCCTACCCATGCACAAGGGATATCTTTCCATTTTCTGATATCCTCTTTGATCTCCTTTTTCAGAGTACTGTAGTTTTCAATGTAGAGGTCTCTTACTTTCTTTGTTAGATTGATTCATAGGTATTTAATTTTTTTTTGGATGCTATCATTAAAGACGTTTCCCTAATTTCTTTCTCAGTAAGTTTGTTATTCATGTACAGGAAGGCTATTGATTTTTGTCTTGACTTTGTATCCAACTGTGCTACTGAATTTGGTTATTAAATCCAGAAGTCTTTTTGTAGAGATTTTGGGGTCTTCCATGTAAAGTATCATGTCATCCACAAATACTGATAATTTAACTTCTTCCTTTCCTATTCTTATTCCTTTTATTTCTCTTTTATTTAATTGCTGTG
Source organism: Heterocephalus glaber (assembly GCF_000247695.1). The sequence goes on from NW_004624758.1 coordinate 18,552,195, forward strand.
GCTAATGTTTCCAGAACTGTATTGAATAAGAGTGGTGACAGTGGACATCCTTGTCTTGTTCCTGTTTTAGAGTGAAATGCTTCAGTTTTTGTCCATTTGGTATGATGTTGGCCATTGTTTTGTAATAGATGGCTTTTGCCAGATTGAGATAAAGATCAATTTTCTGTAGGATTTTTATCAGAATGGGTGTTGGGCTTTCTCAAAGGCTTTTTCTGTATCTATTGAGATGATCATATGGTTTTTGTCCTTGGCTTTGTTAATATGGTGTATTACATTTATTGATTTGCATATGTTGAACCATTTTTCTATCCCTGGGATGAATCCAAACTTGTTAATGGTGTGTAATCTTCTCGATGATTTGCTGCATTCTGTTTGCTAGTATCTTATTGAGGACTTTTGCATCTATGTCCATTAGGGAAATTGGCCTCTAGTTCTCTTTTTTAGTTGGGTCATTCTCTGACTTTGGTATCAGGGTAATGCTTGCTTCCAGGAATGAATTTGGGAATATGCTTCTCTTTCAATTTCATTAAAGAGTTTGAGAAATAGTGGCATTAGGTCTTCTCTAAATTTCTTATAGAATTCAGCAAGGAATCTGTCAGGGCCTGGGCTTTTTTTGTTGGTAAGTTTTTAATTACATCTTCAATTTTATTGATTGATGTTGATTCAGTTTTGGCAATTCGTATGTATCTAGGAATCTGTCCATTTCTTCTATGTTTTCCATCTTATTAGAATACAGGTTCTCAAAACAGGTATTGATGATCTTCTGGATTTCTTCTGTTGTGATTTTACCTTTTTGATTCCTAATTGCACGGATTTGAGTCTTTTCTTTCCTTTTTTGATAAGGCTGTCTAAGGGCTTGTCAATTTTATTTAATCTTTCAAAGAACCATCTCTCTCTCTCTCTCTCTCTCTCTCTCTCTCTCTCTCTCTGTCTGTCTCTCTCTCTCTCTCTCTGTCTTTTTACCTGGGATGAAACTCGGAACCTTGGGCTTGTGAGGCAGGTGGTGGAACCACTGAGCTAAATCCCTGGCCCAGAACCAACTCTTTGATTCACTGATTCTTTGTATTGCTTTCTTACTTTCCATTGCATTAATTTCTGCTCTGATCTTCATAATTTCCTCCCTCATATGAGCTTTGAGCTTAACTTGTTCTTCTTTTTCTAGAAGCTTGAGGTTCAATATTAAGTTGTTCATTTGAGCCTGCTCTGTTTTCCTGATATGAGTATTCACTGCTTTTATTGTGTCCTATAAATTCCAGTATGTTGAATTGTCATTATCATTTAATTGCAGAAACTGTCTAATTTCTTCTTTAATTTCATCTGTGACCTATTGGTTGTTTAGGAGGGTGTTGTTTAATTTCCACGTGTTTATGAAGTTCTTGTGGTTGCTTTCACCATTGATTTCCAGTTTCATTGCACTATGGTCTGATAATACACATGGGATAATTTCAATTATTTTGCATTTACTTAAGCATGTTCTATGAGCTAGTATGTGGTCTATTTTGGAGAATATCCCATGTGCAGCTGAGAAGAATGCGTATTCTAAAATGTTGTGGGGTGGAACACTCTGTAGATATCTACTAAGTCCATTTGTTCAAAAGTTTGGTTCAATTCTGATATTTCATTGTTGATTTTTTTCATCTAGATGACCTGTCTCTTTGTGACAGTGGGGTATTGAAGTCTCCCATTACAATTGTGTTAGTGCTTATTTGAAACTTAGTCTTGGTATACAAGGAAGAACAACTGATTAGCACAATTATGTCACCTTGGCTAAAGTAGTACAATCAGCAAATAACAATAGCATCAAATACAGCCTACTGAATGACAAACTATAGTAACTAGGAATTCGCTACCCTTATCCACTGAACTAGATTTGTGGCTATGTCACAAAATCTAGAATGAACCAGAAAATTGTATGTAATAAATAAGCCCTTACCATGGCGATTTTACTGTAAGGGGAGATGATTTAGCAAGGGGTGGGGGGAAAAGTAGAGAAAAAGAAGATGAGTTTAGAAGCAAGGCTGGAGGGCAAAGGAAGACCTCACACAAACTTTGGGAAACTGGTAAAGAAGGTAGGAGGGAAGGAGAGAAGGAAGAAATAAAAACAAGTACAGAACAGAACAACCACAGCAAAACAACTAGCAACTGTTCACGCTCATGTAAAAACAAGAACAACCAGGAAAAAATAAAGCAGAACAAAACACAAGCTGAGAAATGAGGAAAAGAAAAGAAAAAAGAAGAAGAAAATCAGGAGAAAAAAGGAAAAGAGAGAAAAAGAAGTCCAATCCAAGGTGTGTCTCTGCTGTCACTGGTAGACAATGTGGGCAGACAGAGTCCACATCTGAGTTGTTGAATCCCAGCTGTTGATTTATGGTGGGGGTGTAGATAATCCCAGCAAGCCTGGACCTTTCCTTCCACTGAAGTTCAGGCTGGGTTCTAGCTATGACGCTGGGACTGGGTTTGTTGAGTCTGTCCCACTCTGTGTGCCTCCTGCTGGCTTGAACTCACCACCCTCACCGTTGACACCAGGAGCCACTAGATGGAGTGGGGCTTTGCTGTTCTGGGTTCCAAGCTCAGTTGGCCCCTCTCTAAGATGGCTCCTGGCCAATCCCCCTCTCCTGATGTCTGAACCTGAATAACTCACCAGCCACTTCAGTCCACCGTGGCCATTGCTGTGTTCCTCTGGTGCTTTTCTCAATGGAGACCTCTGGGATCACCAGTAGTCACCACATGTCTGCAGGTTTGATCTGCCCTTCCTATGCCATGAGTCTGGACTCTGGGACAAAGTGCCGCCTGCCCCCTAACCTCTTTTTTTGTTGAAGTCTCTCTCTTGGCTCTCTCTGTGGACTTCAATTCTCACTTCAGGTGCTTCCTAGGTCCCAGGGACCCATTTCCCTCCTTCTCCTCCTCCTGCTGCTATATTCCAATGTCTGGACACCAAATCCTGGAAAGCTTCTTTTTCTGCTGCTCACCACTCCACCATCCTCCTTTTTGGTTTTTTGAGACAGGGTCTCCCTATGTAGTTCAGTCTGGCCTTGAACTCACTATGGAGCCCAGGCTGGCATCAAATGCACAGCAATCCTCCTGCCTCGGCCTCCCAAGTGCTGGGATTACAAGTGTGTGCCCCCATGCTTGGCTTTTTCTTTGACTTTCATGGAGTTTTCTATGTGGACTTTTTCATGTCTGAGAGTAGCTTTTTTTTACAAAAGACTTCTTATATTTAGATTTTAAGTTATATTAGTTTATAAAAATAACAAACTTAGGGGCCGGGGATTTAGCTCAGTGGTTTTGCCACCTGCTGCACAAGCTCAATGACCTGTGTTCAATCCCTGGTACCAAAAAACCCCCACCAAATTTAAATATGTAGTGTTCATTAAGTTTTAAAGTTTATAACTGTTATAATTTTATTTATGTATCCTATATATTTTATATCAAATGAGAACCACTTTGATAAATTCAAGGTGACAAAATAGATTTCAATTAACATTTGGTCCCAGCTTCCTTTATATTTATTAAGTTATTAATGATCTCAATTGTACTTAAGAAATTGGTACATTGGATTTTTCTTTTGTAATTCAAATTATTATTGAAAAAGTTGGTGAGTCAGATGCAATTATAAGAAACAAAAAGAGATTCCATGTATTCTTTACCCATTTCCCCAGTGGTTACATCTAAGAGCAAGCTATAGTATAATATCCAACCAAACATTGATACCAGTGCAATCTACTGATCGTATTCACATTTTTCTACATGACTTGTACTGGGTGTATGTGTGTGTTTAGTCTAATAACTATCACATGGATAGGTTCTTATATCCACCACTACAGTCAAGAGATAGTATACCTGGGAATGGTGATGCAGGCCTGTAGTCCTAGCACTCTCAGAGGCTGAGGCAGGAGGATCGAATCTTTGAGCCTAGACTGGGGAATTTAGGGCCTTAGTGAGAACTTGTCTCAAAATTTAAAAAAGGCTGAGGATATAGCTTGTGCAAATGCCCTGGGTTTTACCCTCAGTGCCTGTCCGTGGCCACACACACACACACACACACACACACACACACACACGTTCAGGAGAATTGCTCCTTTAATTCCTTTTGTCTCACCTTTTTGTCCTACTTGTTTACCTTCCCCCTCAATTATTCTCTTTGCCCCACTTTTTCCCTCTTGTTCTTAACCTTTGCATCCACTAATCAATTCTCCATTTCAAAATTCTGTCCTTTCAAAAAGCTTATATAAACGGAATGGTCTAAGTAACGTTTTAGGACTGGATTTTTTCCTGAGTTCTCATCTGGACGTGTGTAAAGTTGCTTATTGTACTTCCGGTAACCATGCCTCTGCTTCATTCCTTCTGTTAGTAACTCACATCTTCTCTCCTTCACTCTTTTTCTCATCGTTTCAGGGTCATTAGAAGTTTATCAATTTTTATTGATCTTTTCAGAGACAGCCTTTTTACTGATTTTTCTCTGCTGTCTTTGTTTTCGGTTTTATTGATTTCTGCTCCTGTTTTATATTTCTTCCTCTCACTTTCCTTGTCAGGGTTCAAGCCTAGGTTCCCCACTTGGCTTTCTCTGACACTGAAATGTGGGGGGTTCCTTACTGGGGGGCACAGACACCTTCCTAGCTGGGAGGGCTGGACGTGCCTTGCTGCTGCTTCTCGGGTGATTTCTTGATGGTGAAAGTCCTGTGCCCTAGGCCTCCTCTTATACCACCCCAGGGGGAAGGGTCGGGGTGTCTTGTTACTACTGGGTGTAGATGGACCAGGAATATCTAATGACATTGCAAGGAGGGGCTGACACTCCCAGCTCCCTATCTGGCTTCTCTGACCTCATCCTTGTGGAAAGTCGTGGAGACAATCCAGGCTCCCACCCTGGGTGGTGATGGGCTTTGGCTGATATAGGGCAGGCTTGGCCTTGAAGTTCTCTCTCTTGCTAGGCTGCCCTCTTCCTGGTCCTTTGCCTACAGGAAAAAGGCTTTGATTGGGGATTTAGGTTTTTGACTTGTGTGTTTTTTGCACTGTACCCAGCATGCCTTCCATTCTGGAGGGGACACCCTCAGCTCCTTACACTGCCTGGATTAACCTACTTTATGAATTCCTAACTTCTATCTCTGGCCATAGACTACAGCATCCAGACACCTCTAATGACCCCCTAAAGATGGGAAAGTCTTAGTCTTAGGGTGTCTTATAGCAGGTACTTGGTAGCCAAACTAGATCTGGATTTCTAGGCTGACCTCTGCACCCCATATCTGGGCAGCCTTGGCTAACCCTCGGTGTACATTTCTGTCTACACTGCAGGTAACCACTGGCCCCTGAGAGGGCTTTTTGGAAGCTCCACAGAAGCAGCAGGTCTCTGTTGTATTCTAAGCTGCCGAAATGTCGTCACATTGCTGACTGCAGTTGTTGCTGCTCCTGTGGTCACCATGATAGTCTTTCACATCTCCCATGGCTCTGACAGCTGTCATCCACATCTATCCAGTCTTTGCCATTGAACATGGAAGTCAAGCTTCCTTTGGCTTCCTGGAGAATACAAAGCATTTATTCACTGAAATTTTCTTTTGTATTTTTAACATAATCATCCACGATGCTCTTAGCCTCTGTCTTTTTCCTGCTACACTCTTCTTTGCTGTAGAAATTGCACATATCCTCTGCTGCTCTTTCTCATGTTGACTCACCTTTGGGTGAATGGGCATCGGTCTATTCTCACCTGCTGTTTGCTCCCAAATCGTGTGTGGAGATGCCTTGTGGTTCCTTTGCCGGGTTCCTAGCCATCCCTACATAAGCCCGGCCCTCAGCAGAGCCTTGATCCTGAACCTTCTTACCTGTTCAGCCTCTGAGTTACCTGCACAGGGAGTGGTGGAAACAGGGTTCATGGGGAGCCTTTCCCTGAGGGTTTTGTTTGTACTGCAACTCTGAATTTGTTGAACACCTCAGTCTTGGGCTACCTCTGTGAAGCGGGGTGCAGCTTGTTTTCTGGGTTTAGGGTTTGTTTCTCCATGATGGGGGGATTAAAAAAAACTGTGCTGGGGCTGAGGATTTAGCTCAGTGGTTTTGCCGCCTGCGTCGTAAGCACAAGGACCAAGTTCGATCCCCGGTACCAAAAAAACAAAAAAAACAAAACTGTACTGAGGATCAAATCCAGGGGTGCTCTACAACTGAGCTGCATTTTGAGACAGGCTTTCACTAAAAGTTACCAAGGCTGTGCTCAAACTCTGATCCTCCTGCCTCAGCCGAGTACAGCAGCTGGAATCACAGGCATGTGCCACCTCACCTGGCTTCTCCATTTCCATTTTGTCTTTAGCCTAGGTCTGTTCTTGGTGGCTATCTTTAAAGATGGCTTTTGTACACATGGTACCACGTCCTCGTCTCTTAGAAATACTTGGGGGGGGTGAGAGAGACCGAAATCTTATTTTTCTCCATTTGCCCACACCCAAGCCTCTTCCAGGGACAGCCCTGCCTTCCCATCACACCTGCACCCCACACCAGGGCCCACTCAGGCTGGACACAGACTTGTGTCTTAGGTGCTGTCAGCCCAAGGCCCTGTTTTGCTGTGTGCTGCCCTGGGCTTCTGGCTTCTGGATGACCAAGGGCTTATATTTTAATGCTTTTCAGGGAACAGGAGGATTCCAGCCTTGGTCTCCTAGGTTATAATAGCCCATCTCACGGGCCGTCTGAGACCAAGCATTTTAAGCTCTGCCCAAGGTGGGAGCAGGATGGAGAAGGGTAGAAAACGTTGACCTGTAAATCACCGAGCCAGAGGCTGCCTAGCCCAGCTGGCCACAGGATGAACACAGCTGGTCGCTCACTGAGGGAGATGAAAGGCCCAGGGTGCAGAACACCTGATGCCTAGAAACTCCCTTCCTCTTTAGTCCTCTTAGGTCCCTGGAGAGGGAAACCTAAGGAAAATCTAGCGCCACCCCTCCCTAGAATATGTGGCCACTCCAAAGTGTCTGAACTTCACTTCATTGACCCTAGAGGACAGTTAGTGGGGAAAAAAAATCACAGAGCTGACTTTGGAATCAGGTCCGCATTTGCTCAAAGAAAGACTCCAGAATTGACTATCCGTGCAACTTTGGACGAGCCATTTTATCTTTCTGGGCCTCGGTTTTCCCGTCTTCCCATGAATGTAATCCCTAGACCTGTCCGGGTGCGAGAAGTCTGTCGGAGGTGTTCCCGTTCTAGGTGTGCCCTGGCTCCGCCCCCGCTCCTGCCCCGCCCCACCACGCCCTCCCCGCCCCCAACCCGGCCTCAGGTTCGGCCTCCGGCCCGCTCCATGGCAAGAGCCCCTCCCTCGCCGCTCTTGCGATACCTCCCCCAAGCCACGCGGTGGCGCTGAGGCTCCGCCGGGGCCGGGGGCTTCCGCCGACGTGCGGGGGCGCGCAGGCGTTTGTGGACCCCGACGGCGGCGGCGAGGCGTAGGGCGGTCGCGGTGAGTTCGGCGAGCTCGGGGTTTTCACACTCAGGTCCCCGCTCCCGGCGGGTAGGATGAGTGAGTGAGTGGGCGACGCGGATCACGGCCGGGGCGACGATGGCAGCGCGGGATGCGACGCCTGACCTTGCGCTGGGCCCGCGGCGCCTGGGAGGCGGCCCTGGTGGGGGCCCGGCGCCCCCTCCCTGCCCCTTGGCTTCCGGGGACCCCGTGAGGCTCCTCCGCCCGTGGGCGGGCCAGGGACCTGGGCTCTGATCCGGCCCTGCCCACCTCCCCTGCAGGCTCTCTCAGCAGTCACCCTGGCCCTGCTCTGTTTGGACGGTGTCTTCCTATCCTCGGCCGAGAATGACTTTGTCCACCGGGTCCAGGAGGAGCTGGACCGCTTCCTGCTGCAGAAGCAGCTGTCAAAGTACGCAGGTGTGAGGGAGCCGCTTTGATTTGGGGAAGGGCAGGATTTGTAGCCTCCCCCAGGTGCAGCACCCAGGTAACTGGCTGGCAGCTGGCCCGGACCTCGCCTTTCACCTTAACCTCTGCCGCCAGTCTCTTCCTTTGTAATTCTCAGCATCACCCCAAGACTGACGGGCCTGCATAGCTCCAGGGATGACTTTATGCTGAGGTCCTTTGCGCCTGGCCTTGGACCGGTGGGGCAGAGCGGGCCTGGCGTTAAACCCACTGTTAACCTAGGAGTGTATCTGGGAGGAGTCAGGCCCCTGGGGGGATGGGAGCACCCCCCCCCAGCACTTCTTCCGGTCCCTTCCCAGGGTTCTGCTTTTCCCCCCACTGTCCAGTCGCCTGCGGTACCTGATCCATAGAACAGCGGAGAAGTTTGATCTCTTGAGCAGCTTCTCTGTTGGTGAAGGCTGGAAGAGGAGGACTGTCATCTGTCACCTGGACGTCAGGTGTGTGTCCTGTCACCTTGGAGCGCTCTCAGCCCTTAGTTCCTTGTGGCAGGCCGGCTGGCCAGGCCCGGGGAGGGTGCAGCTTGGCAGGAACTGGGCAGAGAGCCAGCCCAGCGGCCTCTACCTCTGCTCCTACCCCGTTTTGTAAAGTCAGTGTTGCTGTTTGCTTCGGCAGACGCGCACAGCTTGGGGAATTCACAGCTTTGGCAAATTCGGCTCTTCCTGTTGTGCCAGGTGAGGGTGGGTCTGCCCACGTTCTTGGTCAGCCTGTGCCCCAGAGAGATGATGGAGCAGGGCAGCCCCTGCCCTGCTGTCAGTCACCTCTTCCCAGTCGCATCTTGCAGAATGAGCATCTTAGCGTAGTGGCTCTGATCCTAGTGTTTACAGTTGCACGTTTTTCTAGTTCCACAGTGGGAGTAGCTACCCTGTGTGGTGTGTGAACAAGCCTCGGGGATCTCTGATTTGATTCTAGCACCTGGAGGCAAGCCAGCGTTTGGGGCTTGTCAGTGATGGGATTCTGGCTCAACCAGGGTGCCTTCCTGAGGGGGTTGTGAGTCATTTCGGCTTTGGTTTCTACCTAATGCTGACTTGACAGTGGCACGCCTGAATGACAGCCCCGTATTCCTGTGGGCCCAGACACACTCTGATCACCTCCTCCTGTTCTGCTCCAGGGTACTGAGTTCACACGGGCCCTGCCGCCCTCCTGCCGGCCACCCCGGCAAATACCATGGTCCTCGGCCCACCTCGAACCAGGGAGCGGGTGCCGGTCCCCAAGGTGCACGGGCTGGCTGGTGGCATCGTGGACGCAAGCCCGACCAGCCTTTGTATGTGCCCCGGGTGCTGCGCAGGCAAGATGACGGGGCAGTGACCTCCACCCCAGGGGTCAAGGGAGAGGCCCCCGCTGGTGGGGTCTTGGAAGAGTCCGGAGATGCAGGTGCTGGGGACCCCGACGCTGATCAAGGACTCCCCGTGTTGATAACTCAGGAAACGGCGGACCTGAAGGGCCCAGGCCAAAGTTTCGAGAATGAAACACGGCTGGAGCCAGCTGACACTGGGCCCCCAGGGCCTGAGAGTCCCTCAGGGAAGGCCTGTGGGGTGGAGCTAGCCAAACAGCTAGGGTCCAGTGTGCAGCCAGCCCTGAAGGAGGAGGATGCGAGTCAGCTGGAGCAGATTCTGAAGGACAAAGAGAAGGAGGACGAAGGAGAAGAGGGCAGCTGCTCCGAGGAGGAGCGCAGTGAGCTGCTGCAGGAGGTGATAAGGCTCTTGAGCCCAGAAAAGGGAGGGCGGAAGTGAGGTGGGTGTGGCCACAGGTGGGTGGGGACGGAGGGTCATGGAGTGGAGGGTGGGCGGCGTTGCTGTGGCTCAGGCCTGGTGTTGGGTGATAGTGGTTCTTTAGGGAATATGAGGTAGGAGGTGTAGATTGGGTCCTGGCTCAGCCAATTAGGAGCTAATTGACCCTGGGCAAGTAACTCGCTTTTCTAAATCTGTTTCCTCCTCTTCAAGGTGAAGGAGACAGCGCACAGGCAGGTGCTCACTCCAGAACTCCAGAACACCACCCCCTGCCTGCTTTTTATTACAAATTGCTTTTCCTTGGAACCGAGTGCCTGCTCGATTTTGGCTTCGGGTCCCATTGGGAGGGTGGAGCCTTTGCTGTCTTGTACGTGAGGGATACAGATCGTACAGACTTGCTTAGCATCACCTCTTTCATAAGGGAAGGGACCATCCTGGGCTTCCACCCAGCTCTGTCTACTGAGTACAACTCTGGGAAAAACTACCTCTTTGCACTCAGCTTCCCCCTCTGAAGAGTGAGTGTCCACACTGAGCTTTTCAGGATGACGTGAAGCATGTGGGTGCCAGTCACCCCGTGGGGACTCCATATGCGAAGCGCCCTTCCCTGAACGCCCGCAGCCTGATCTCCCAGCCTTTGTCTGGGGTTGTGCTCGGGGTTCCTGCTGGGCTGGGGTCCCCCTCCCTGCAGAACTCTCAGAGTGGTTTTGAAAGGAGTTGTTTGGGACTCTGAGTCCCAGAGCTCCCCTTGCCAAGGGCTCTGCTCACTCCCAGATCACAGCCAACCTGACGGAGAAGGAGATTCAGGTAGAGAAGGCCCAGCTCGACCTGTCCTGTTTCTCGGAGGAGCTGCCTGGGGAGAAGGACCTGGCCCATGTGTTGGAGATCTACGACTTCGAGCCGGCACTCAGGACGGAGGACCTGCTGGCCACGTTCTCTGAGTTCCAGTGAGTGGTGGCCATGGGCTGGGGTGGGAGGCAGGTGCCTGCCTCCTGGAGAGGACCTAGGACAGCCCTTTGTTGCTGAGGGAGCTTCCCACCTCGCCCCAGGACCTAATGCTACAGAAAGAGAGGCAGAAGGTGGGTCCGTCGCTTGAGCTCTGCTCGGGGCAGGTCTGCTCGCTGGCCGTGGCTGGGAAGGGAGAGCAGTGCTGTGGTTGTAGACACGTTCTAGGGTGGCCCTTGCAAGTCCGCGCCTCCTACTCCCTGCCCCCTGCCAGCTGCCCAGCGTGTCTGCGGCAAGCCAAGGGCCATTTCAGTGTGCAGCTTTTTTCTGGGGGTCTGGCTTAAGCCAGGGAGGCCAGGGAGATACTCAGAGACAAGACTTGTTGATGTTCTCAGATTCCTCTGGATTCAATTTCTGTCTTTGTCTCTGTTTTTTAATTCTCGTTTTCTGTTCTCCACTACTCTACTTTTCTGAATGGGCTTTTTATTTCCATGTATTTATTTATTTTGAAAAAGGGCTCCCTGTGTTGTTCAGGCTGGCCTGGAACTCAGAGCCATTCTCCTGCCTCAGCCTTCCAAGTGTGCACAGGTGTGCCACCTTCTGACTGCTTCCTGTCCCATCTTCCTTTGTGCTCCCCAGGCTGAAGGGGGCATGGTGTGCCCTTCTGTTCTCTGTCCCCAATGGTATGGCAGTGTCACCAGAGGAGCTGGGCGCCCAGGAAGGAAGCTGACTGGAGCAGGGTCCCAGATATGCTTGTTCTGGCTCCTGTCACAAGCCCTATACCCTCCAGCCTTGGAGCCCATCTGGCTCCATCTGGCTGGGACATGCTGGGGAGGCACCTCCTTCACCCTGGCCTTGTGCCATAGGAGCCGTTCGCGTCCTGGTCCTTCAGTGTGGACCCCGGGGACCAGCTTGACCTGTTTCAGGGTCACATTTGTCTTTGTGAAGCTGATCTGATGCTTTTCACCTCCTTCCTGGAAGAGATGTACTCTTGTCTTGCAGACGAAGTGTTCCAGCATTGGAGGTGGGAGGGAACTTTCCTGTGAGATCCACAAGAAGGGGCTTGGTCACTGGCCTTTGTAGCCACCTGTGTCTTCTCCACACAGGGACAAAGGGCTCAAGATCCAGTGGGTAGACGACACGCACGCACTTGGCATCTTCCCCTGCCTGGCCTCAGGTAAGGGGGCTTTGTGGTGGGCTCCTCCTCATCTCTGAGAGGCATTTGCAGGGACCCTGTCTCCAGGGCCACCGTCTCTGGGTGCAGGTCACCTTGGGCCCACAGGTTCCACCTCCTGCCAGCCTGAGCTGCAGTTTGGGGGTTCTCAGGACATCTCTGGCCTTTACCGTTCCTGTTGGTGCCTCCTGAGCAAAGGACTTCAGGTTCTGTGGTCACAGGCCAAGCCCTAGGTCTGTCCACATGCTGAATGAGGTCATCGGCAAGTGCTGGTGTTACAGGTCCCCAGCTTCCCATACTGGTGGTTTCATGGGGTTCATGGAGAAGCTTTCTCACTCTGTTGTCATGTCAGCCTCAGGTAGGGTGGTGCCTCGTCCCACACATGCAGGCTGAGTTCCCAGAATGCCAGCGTGAAGCCTTTGATGTCGAAGCTAGGGGCGCCTCACAGCTGCCTCTGACTCCAGCTTGTCCCTCTTCGGTCACTTTCCTCTCACCCTGCCGCCCTAGTGGTCACCCTGGGTGTATTTTTTAATAGGGACCCTTGCTGCCCTGAACTGCACAGCCTTCTGTACACCAGAAGGGGGTACCTCCTGCACTGCTGCGGCCTGGTCCTCAGAGCCTGGGCCCTGGGGGGCGTTCTGGGAACAGAGGGATGGGGCGGTTGGGGAGTCCCTGGAAGGGAGGCAGGGAGGCCACCAGCTGCCATGGGAGGAGCGGGCCTCGGCAGGAGGTGGCAGTGGCTGTCTCTGGGCTCTGTGGCAGTATGACAAGAGCAGGTCATGTCCTGGCCTCAGTTTCCTCATCTGTAAAGCAACAGATGGCAAGGGACTGACCTCCCCCAGCTCTGTCTTGCGTGCTCTGTGAATAGCCCGGGTGCTCCATGGCTGAGCATGACTGGGGCAGAGAGCGCAGGTGCCCAGGGCATCTCGGGAGGCGCGTGGAGGAATGGGATGTAAGCTGGCTGTCTCAGGGTCACAGCCTTGCTGGTGCAACTGCTGCCTGGTGGCTGTGGTGTCACCTACGAGACAGGCGGGCGTCCCCCGAGCAGGTCTGCAGGGCTCGGGGCACGAGGGGCACAGCGGCCATCGTCTCCCGCCCAGCCAGAGCTGTGGCAGAGCAGCGCTGCCTGACGCGGGGTGGCCTGGCGGAGAGGTCCACACTCAGATCTGCTCACCTCCCCCAGCTACTGAGGCTCTGACCAAGGACTTCTCCATTCTCAAGATCCGGCCGCTCACAGAGGGAACCAAGCAGTCGAAGCTCAGAGCCCTACAGAGGCCAAGTAAGGATGCCCTTGTCCCTGGTCGGGGGCCGCAGGCGGATGTGTTGGGTTTGGGCCTTGCGACTCTTCCTTGTGTAGTCCACTCTTTCAGTTCCCTGCGTTTTAGGAACCCCGGGGGTCTGTGCTGCCCTCCCCAGAGGGCCTGGGGGCCCAAGGGGGGTGGTGTCTGCAGCCACTGCCTGGGGCTGCCCCTGCTCGGCATCACAGGTAAAGCCTGGCCGCCTCCTGGGGGCTGTGGAGACCATGCCATTCAGGGTGTGGGTCAGCCCTAGGTGGATCCTGGCTCTGTCCTTTATCTCAGCTGACTTTGCACGAGTCACTTAGCCTGTGAGTGCATTTCTTTCCCTTTAACATAGGCAGATTGTCCATGGTAGGCAGGAGGCTTGAATGAGAGCATGCAGACTGCCTGGCCCCGAGACTCACTAATAAATGTTAGTCCCTGTCTTTCCTCCTTCTAGAAAGCACGCTGGAGGCTTTTAGGCCAGTTTTCCATGATTTCGAAACAGGCCAAGGGCAGGTCTTCCAGGGCAGCCAGGCCGTGTGGACGGCGATGAGGCCTCTGCCCAATCTTGTCTGTAGGGCCAAGTGCCCCGGGTGTACCATCCTGACTTGATTTCCCCAAAAGGCCCCGCAAGACAAGAGCATGGACCCTTCCCTACCCCACTGTAGAGTCAGCGAAACAGGTTCCAGGGGTGACAGGTTTGGGCCAGGGTCCCACCGGAGCACCGGTCCACAGCCTCACAGGGCCCTCTCTCAAAGCTCTGGCTGCTATGGTACAGACACTGGCTTCCGGCTACCCTGTGCCACAGCCCTGACTCAGGCCCCCCACTTGGTGGGGCCTTCCTTTCAGAGCTCCTGCAACTGGTGAAGGAGAGGCCACAGACAGATGCGGCAGTGGCCCGGAGGCTGGTGGCCCGGGCTCTGGGGCTCCAACACAAAAAGAAAGAGCGGCCTTCCGGCCCAAGTAACCTGCCGTCCTAAGGCCCCAGGCCTGGCCGCTCAGACTAAGCTGGGCACCAACACCACCAGCCCTTACAGACATCAGGAGCCCTGAGCCTCTGCGGAGCTTCACCATGGGGCCTGGGCTTTAGTTTGGTTTAATCCCAGAAATTGAGAAAAAATAAAAACTTGAAAGTTGTTCCAACTGCTTCAAAATGTGTTCTGTGATGGGACACTAGGGGGCGCTGTCCCATCTCCTATTGTGGGCCTGCAGCTGCTGGAGAGCTGGTCACCGAGGGACTGTGACCTGGAGGATCCTGTCAGGGCTCCAGGGCACTTGTCCACAGTCCAGGTGGTTTGGGGTAGTTGCTCCTGCCTTGTGCTGTCTGCCCAGTGTCTGACATTTCATGTACGCCCGCCTTCCCCTGGGACGGTGTTACCGTCCGTGCAGGTTACAGTTAGGAACACAGAAGGCCCAGAGGTGAGCTCTGAGTGCGGGGTGCCTTTGCATCTCCTGCAGGAACAGGCGAGATCGAGACATGTGGGCAGGGCCTGTGCCTTCCTCTGCTAGCTCCTGCAGAGTGGATGCCGAGGTGGCGTCAGCCGGAGCTTTGGGGCCATGATGGACCCCTGAGTTGCTGACCCTCACAAGCCCTGCACATGGGTGGGAGCCTGGTCTGGGTGAGCGTGCCTGCCTGGGGTGGCCACCCACCCAGGCTGCTGCTGGGAAGGGTGCAGAGCCCTTGCTCTGCTGCCGCACGCTCCCTCCTTAGGGGAGCCCCTTGTCACTGTTGAAACCTAGCTGTCCCGTTCCTGTTCCCTCTGGTCCTGACAAGTTTCAGTATAAACCAGCAAAGAGTTCCAGAGAGGAAGTGGGTCTCTGGTTTTGGGGCCTCCCTAGATGGCTTCTCAGAGGACTACACTTGCTCCCTTCGTAATCTGTATTGAGGACCCCCCTAGGGCACAGTGGATGGTGGGGGGGCATGGGAACCAAGTCTGAGGAGGGGAACCAGGACCCGGTGTGAAGCTCCTTTTCAGCAGTGGATGTAGGGAGCTGGGGTCCGGGGTGCAGTGGTTCTGAAGAAGGCCAGGTGCGTGTCATGTACCTTTCAGCCCATGTATCAGGTGTGTGATGAGATGGCTTGGCCCCAGGACCCCAGTTACAGACCCCTGAATCAGTAACCCCAGAACTGGAACCACGGAAAGATGACTCGCTGATGCAGGTGGGCTGGTTTTTCTTTGGAGCTATATTTTTGAAGGCCCAGATGCCCGATGTTAAATGCCACTAAATGACTTATGTTTCAAAGGCTGTGAACATAGAATAATGGTATCTTGAGAAGCAAGAGAGGGTGGAGAGGAGCACCAACAAAATCAGCACCAATCCGAGTGCACCTAATGGGAAACCATGGAAGCATTACAGCAGTCCTCCCTTGTCCACGCTTTTGTTCTCTGAAGTTTCAGGTTGACTGTGGTCCAAAAATATTAAGTGGAAAATTCCAGAAAGAAGCGCTTCCGGAGTTAAATTTTACACTGTCCTGAGTAGCATGATGAAATCTTACGCCATCCTGCTGTGTCTCACCTGGGACAAGCCTCATCCCTTTGCCCAGTGCATCCACGCTGTATGCGCCATCCACCTGTTAGCCACCTAGTGCCATCTCTCTCATCAGATCCACTGTCTTGGTATCTCAAGGCTTGTGTTAAATGAACCTTATTTTACTGAAAAATGGCCTCCAAGTGCAAGAGTCATGATGCTGGCCTGGCAATTCAGATATGCCAAAGAAAAACTGGAAAATGCTTCCTTTAGGTGAAAAAGTGAAAGCACAGTAGGGTGCTTTTGGAGAGAGGCCACATGTGTGAAACCTTTATTATTGTCACAATGATTTCATTACTTGCTAATTGTCCTAATCTCTTACTGTGCCCAAGTAAGATCTTCTCATAGGTATGGGAAGAAGTGTTATGTATAGGGTCTGGCACTGTGGTTGCAGGCATCCACTGAGGTCCTGGAGTGGATCCCCATGGATAAGGGTGGACTACTGCACTTCACGGTGGCACTTAACTGAGCAGAGGCAGTTGGCGGACTTGGAAGAGAGGTCTGTGTTCAAGTCTGCGGGATTCAGCCTGGCCGCCTTGGGGCTCCCAGCTGCCCGGTGCCCCTTGTAACCGCAGCAGGAAATGGCCCGTATGGTCTGTGCGCAACCCGGTGGCATCACATGCGGGATGGACAGTGGCTCGGCTGCCGAGAGCTGATGCCAGCCTGTGTGTCACCCGGAGTCCTGGGCAAGCTTGGCTCTGGCACTGCTCCCACAGCCCCAAGGCCGAGCCCCTGGCCCCGAGGTCAGCCCAGGCCGAGGAGGCTGGGCTGCAGCAGCACCTGGTGAACGAGGATGCACCTTCCTCCTGAGCTGAGTCTGGTCGGCCCGCCGGAAGATGCGGTGTGACCCGATGACAGGAGGTGACCCCGAGGCTTCCTTACTGTGTGGAGAGGTGGTTGTTTAAGAGTCCGCTGAACTGCTCAAACTTCTGTTCTGTCTCCTCACTCAAGGAGCCACCTGAGGAGGGGAATTGGGGAGAGAGTGGCCAATTAGATGCTCGGCCCCTACCCAGCCGGGGCTGCTCTAACCACCACCAGTGTGTAGCGTCTTTCTTTTTACTGTCACCAGGAGTGAGGTCTGTCACCTTCCTACATGGGAGAAAGCTCTGCTTTCCTTTTTGGCCCTTGAGTCATATAATCCAAGAAAAAAGCCATAAATGGAGACGAGAACAGTTCACTCGGTTCTAATTTTTCACAGAGGAAAACCCGATACACAGCCCACAAATTGCCGACGCCCACATTTTTTGAGGTCACATGCATAACGAGTTGGAGGCCTCAGCTCAAGCCCTTTAAAGAGCTCTGGGGTCTGCTCTCGCTGCCCAGCCAGTTCTGTGCCGCCCTCTCCTGGGCCAGAGCTGGCTGTGAAACGCAGCCTCCACCCCGGCCCCTGGAACCCATCGCCTTCTCCCTGAACCCAGGAATGTGGTGCTGGCTCCACTCGCCAAGTGAGAAGCTGCCTCGATTTCTGGAGAAAGTAGCGCAGCTCTGCCCGGTCCCAAGGGTGAGCAGCCCAGCGGCCTTACCTATGTGGCAGTTGTACATCCAGATGCGGTGGCCATCATAGCGACACCTGCACTTCATGATGTTGTTGGAGAAATCTGACTCTGGGACCTCGTAGTTGGGGTTAATGACAACCTGGGAGGAATCAAGTCAGAGCAAGCTGCTAATTCCTTCTGGGTCATCCTGGGCCCAGGGCCCTGGGCTCTGCTGAGACTAGCCTGGCTTCCAGAGCTGTGGATCCCAAGCGAGGAGAGTGTGGCAGGTGCCAAGGAGCAGTGGAGGGCAGGACTGGCCAGAGGGAGACAGTGGGTCCTGACAGTGTCCTCAAGGCAGGGCAGAGCCGAGCTCTGGAGGCAGAGAGGAGCAGGGCTTGGAGCAGTGAGACCTCAAGATACTCCATTTGTCTCAGTGTGACCGGGGAGGCCATTAGCCAGGTTACCTCTCCTGGGGTCCCCAGAACAAGCTCTGGGCTCTCCCCTGGCAGGAGGAAGAAGCAGGTGGCAGAGATGGGGTGGGGAGAAGGAAGAGGGCTGCCTCAGGGCAATGGTGACTTCGGGACTTTGGGCCCTTTCCTATCTCTGGGCCTGTGAGTTGCTCTATAAAGTCATGGGTTGGACCAGGTGATCCTAAAGCCCTTTCTGCTCCGACACCCAGGTCCTGGCTGGGGGCTGCTGGTGGAGAGAGGACCCCTCTGTGGCCAAGGGTCACCATCATTCTGAGAGGGGTCTGTGAAGGGACAGAAAGGGGAGGTTTGGGGTGAGGAACCGAGGAGAGAAGAAAACAGCAGGGGCAGAAGGAGAGAAGGCAAAACCTGTGTCTGGGGCAGTGAGCGCAGCTGCTGGGAGCGCTCGTGACAGGACTTCCCTCAAGGGCTGTGTGCATCTGGGGCGGGGGCGCAGCCCCTGAGGAACTTTCCAGATGTGGGGCTCCAGCAGGGCCGGGACAGGATCCCTTAGCAGGCAGGTCTGCCAAGGGAAAATGGAAACCGAGGCCAGCCTGTGGCCTGGCCTGGCAGGGGCCATGCTGGGACCTGTGTCTGGCCTGGGTGGCTAAACCTGTCCTTGCTGACCAAGTGCTAAACGCCCTGCTCTGGAGTGGCCTGACTTTTCTCTGATCGCTGGTACTCAGCAACCTAGCTATCCCTTCAGCCCAACCCACACAACAGGGGGCAAAGAACGCCTCACACACCACGGCCCAGCAGTCCCCTGCCCCCCCAGGTGTCCCTGAGATGCAGCCACAGGGCAGTGGGACACAGTGAGGGCCAAGTCGGGGCCATCAGGGTCAGCATGGCCCGTGTGGGGTGGAGGAGATGGGGGCTGGAATATGTGGTCCCCACAGGGCCATCCTGCTCCCACGGCATCGTGGGAAGGACTTTCGTGTCCTGCATTTCTGTGAATCTGGGAAATGACAAGAAAGTAGACAAAGCAAGGGCAACTGAAACAGTGGCCCGCTGAGCGGTGGCTGTGACCCTTGGCACAAGGTCCCAGCCTGGAATCCCCCTCACTGCCATCCAGTGCCCTCTCCCTGCCCTGCAATGCAGTGGACACTCGTGGGCCATGAGCTTCTGGCCGGGGCTCTTGGACATCCAAAAGCTCTGTGTCTACACCAAGGCACATATTCTGCTTTCAACTCATCAGAAGCATTAAGACATCCATCACAAGTCCATTCGCTAACTGTAGTTTAAGGGTCAAAAACACAAACTACAGACTTGACGTGAGCTGGGTTTGCCTGGTTGTGAAACAAGGACAGTAAGATCTCTTCCCGGCTGTGTTTAATGGCTCGATGCATTCACTGGGCCAAAGCAGGGCCGGCCTGGCATAAATCATCAGTAATACTGGTCATTAAATCCATGGCATTTGTCAGAATACACAGTAATACCTCGTCACTGGCAAAGCACCAACCCAAGTCACCAGGCACTGTATGTGCACACGGCCACAGGTACTCATTTTTTAGAACAAAGAGCCGCGTGGCTGGGGCTTTCCAAGTCTGCGGTTCAGGCTTGTGGGTGGAAAGGGCTTGGCTGTCTGACTCCTGGCCGCCAGCGCGGCCTCTTGAAGCCCCTGTGGTCACTGCTCTGCAGGTGCCAGTTCCTCAGGGGAAGTGTGTCTGGCGGCAGAGACCGAGGGCCAAACCCTGGGCTGGCTCAGTAGCCCCGAGGGAGAGTGTGCAAGGCAGAATCACTCATTCTGGTCACCCGCTTTGCCACCCAACAGGGCAGGCAGGAAAGCAGGACAGGTGGGGACGTGCTGAAATGACGACTCTGCCAGCCCGACTGCGGCTCCGCACCGGGAGGGGAGGCCAGGGTGACACAGTGTCTCCTGTGTCCTCTACCTGGTGGGCCCTGGGCAGAGCTGCCACTGTTTGCAGGAAGGTAGGAGGTCAAGGCTCCCTGCCTCCTCCCCAGGGCTGGGCATCCCCCTTGGCACAATATGTGGAAGCCCTGGGAAGACCCCACAAAACAGTCAGCTGGCCAGCCTGTCCCTAGCACTTGGCATTCTACCATTACAGATTCACTTCTTTGTGTGGACAGTGGTCTCTGCAGATCCTGTTCTCTGAGAGAAGGGATGTCACCAACACTCGTGAGTGACCAGTCTTTATGAAATCGCTTTTGGCCTCCACATCACAGGTCCAGGCAGGGTGAGGGCACCGGGGAACATCAGAGTGGAAGGGAGAGAAGCTCGAAAGGAGAGAAAGTGGGGAGCTGCTTCAGTCCAGGGATCTAATACCTGGCCCAGGAACCGAGTCAGCCCGCAGATGCATCTGTATTCGGAGTCTGCAGGGCTGCACCGCATTACCCGCGAACGTCCCAGGCATCCTGTGTCTCCCCAGGCCCTGCATGCCAGCCTGCCTTGCTCACTTACGTTACCTTCTAGACCACAATGGCCTCTGTGTGGCACCTGCCTCGACACAGCCTGGCCTCCGTGGCCTGTTCCCAGCACTTACAGGAAGGAGGGCTGCCCCTCCTCCCTCAGTGGGGGCATGGCGCCCCCCTCACCTGGAACAGGTATTCTCCAGGGGGCACGTCGGTGATGTCGATCCACTGGCAGTCAATGTCGTGGCGGTATATGTCCCAGCAGCCCATGGTGATGCCCTGCTCCCCAAAGTTGGCACACTCGTAACTTTTCTGGATGTCTGCAGGCAGGGGTGAGGAAGTCAATCACCAAGAACCCAGGGCCCTGCTGCCCCAGCCCCCTACTTCTGCTTCCTCCCATCTGCTCTTATTTCAACAGGAGCCCCACTCATTTTCCCACCCATAGGCCCCTCCTTCCTGCAGGTGCCCCTCCTCCATGATCCCCCACCCCCACCCCGGTCTGTGAAATCCTCAGGTTGCAGACAGACGGACTGCTCATTTTATCTGGGGCGTCTGTGGTGCCTGCTTTTTGGCTCAATACAGGGTCATCTGATCTCTCTGCTGGAGAGCAGAGGCAGTCAGAGTGTAGGCTCCTGCCTGATGGGTCTCTCTGCCCCTCACAGGTGGCCTGCACACAGCAGGTGCCCAAAGCCTGTCTCCAGTGTGATTTTGTGGCATGCTAGTGGTGGCTGCTTCAATGGATAACCAGGAGCTGTCATAGAAGGAGGGGCCTAGTGTGTCACAGCGGCATGCAGGGCCAGGTGGTCACACTGCGGGCAGAGGACCTGTTAGGCTGGAGAAGCTGGGACCACATTAGTGGACAGGGCTACCCAGAGTCAGTGGGCATAGGGGTGGGAGCTCCTCCGAAGCTCCCAAGTTCCCCCTCCCCACAGAGATACCTCCTTCGCACTCTGTGTCCTCCAAGCAGAAGCTGGCCTTGTGGCCCTCGGCCACCTTGGTGCCATTGAGGCTCAGCAGGTCGTAGTGGGTGAACACTTCCATGCTGTGGTAGTGCCTGCGAGCAGGGAGGGCCTGTGGTCAGTGTCTGAGCTGCTGCAGCCCACAGGCAGCTGCCCACATGGGGATCTGACCTCGGGTGACTGGGAGGGGTGGTGGGGAGAGGAAGAGGGAAGACGGGAAAGGAAGGAGGTGCTCCCCAGAAAGTGCCAGGCCCTGAAATATGCACCAAGTGGAGTTCCGTGGCTATTAGTGAGGCAAACTGTTTATCGCTGGGCCTTATTATTTTCCACCAGCAGGGACCCTTCAGAGCACTCGGCTGGCTCTCCTGGCTCATTCCTAGTTGCTGCTATTTCTCTACACTAATACAGAAAATCACATTCTGATGTCTTTCGGAAACATTTTAAGGTAGAAATATGGTAGGGAGGGAAAAAGAACCAAAGGGCAGGAGCAGTGGGGACGGGGGGGGGGGTGGAAGCGGCACTGGAAATTGGGTGTGTGCTTGGAGAAGGACGTGCGTGTGCCCTGGGACACACGTGTACTTCAGACTAGGAGGAGGCCCTGACTTTGCCTCTGGGCCCTGGGGGCAGTGGCAGCAATGTGTGCCTCTTGCATTGAGACATCACAGAGGGGCAGAAGGGGCGGAAGGAGAGCAGAGGACTCTGGGAAGGACAGGGCATCCCTGAGGACAGCCACAAGGCAGCTATGGAGGAGGCGCCTCCTCAGGCTGGGGAAGGGAGCAAGCAGGCTGCAGCTTCCCACTGTTTACAACAGGCCATCTCCTCACTTGGGAGGAATTGAGAACAGATGAAGACTCTTGGAAAGTGACGTGTTTGGTTCATAATAAACAAGGCAAATATGGCTTCCCGAATAACCCACTGCCCAGGCTCAAGGCCCAACTGAGCTGGCTACTGCCCTATCCCGGTCTGCCATGTGTGTGTGTCCCAGATGACTGCAGTGATTCTGACACGCTTGTCCCTACCAATGGAGGGATATTCAGAAAGTGGGGAGCACGGAAGAACAAGGCACCAAGGCAGGGGGACAGAGCCCCTTGTTTGTTCTATGCTCAACCTGAGTGTCCTCCTCAGTGAAGAGGCGAAGACAACATGACCACCTCTCGGGGCCGTGAGGGACTGAACAGGATGGAAGCCATGAGAGGCCTGCTTCAAGGCTGCAACCGGAGAACTCGGTGCCTGTCAACTTTCTCGACACTGCTCCTTCTCTCAGCAGTCACAGCAGCAGCGCAGTTTTTCATGCTACCTGGCGGTGGTGACTCCCAGGCCAACTGCAGCCCCTCACTTCCGGCGCCTCCTGCAGGGACCTTGGGCCCCGCTGTATGTGGGCAGCCGGGAGAGCGAAGAGGGGAAGGGCAAGGAATGAGTTTTCTGAGAGGAAATTAAAGACTCTTTTCCCTTCCGCCTCTGTTTGCTCACGCTAAAAATAACATCAGAATTGCTAAGTCGGGCTTCCCCCAGGTCACTTGTGTTTCTGAGTAAAATGGTACTGGGCCCGGGGCCCGGGGAGAACTCGCACAAGGAGGATTTTGTGGCAGTTCGAGGGATGACTCTGAAAGAGTCTATTTTGGCTTCCTGAAGGAGCCCGATGAGACATGAGGTCTGACTCACTGCCTAAAAAATGTCTGCTCATTCAGAGAGGGGTTTATGTGACCATGTTCCTGGCTGGAAAGACTGAAGAGGGGTAGGTTTGTGTCCCGTTGTCTAAACAGAATGCAGACGGAGCCCACAGACAGGCTACTGTGAGGCAGCCTCTGCCACGTGGCTTCTTGTGGCCCTGATTTAAGGCTCCTCCGGCTTCAGTTTTTCCCCTGCAAACGCCGGCAGGGAACTAGCTGGTTTCACTGCCTCCTGGTTTTCTCTGGCTTCTGTCCTACAGCGCCTCTGCTTACCTCTTGGGCCTAGGTGGGCCTCCCTCTCTCCCTCCCGCCCAGGTGCCGCATCTCCTTCCCCACTGGCCTGAGGTAGAGCCTGGAGCCCCCCACCCACCACAGGCCCCCCACAAGGTACAGCGGGGCACTGTGAAGGTGGAGGACAAGTCCTGGTCACTAAGGAAGGCATTCTGGGTCCCAGCTGGGGGCCTAGGCGGGGACTTGAGCCCTAGGCTGGAGAAGGAAAGAAATCCCAAGACACGAAAAGGAGACCCACACCCTGATGCTTGGTGGAAGCCCTTGTAACCTGGACAGAAGGAAGGATGGGCCTCACCACAGGGTGCAGAGCACGGTGTCTGAGACCTGGGCCTGGCTGACAGAGGAGGTGCAGCCTCCGCTGATTCAGAGAAAGGCAGGAGGGGCAATCTGGTGTCTTCTTTGCCACCCCAGGTCCTTGGTGGCCCCCATAAAACTCTCAACTGGAGACTCATGTGCTTGGTCACTTGATTTGTGCCCTGAGTCTTCCCCTACATGTGCAGTGTGCTCCCTGAGCCTCTGGAAGGGACAGTCCTGGGCCACTCTCTGACAGCTGGGGCAATGCGCCTGTCCTCATTTCAGACACATTGGGTAGTCTCCAGTCCTGGGTGCTGCCAGAAAGACCCTGGCTCTCCTGAGGGCTCCACTCTGCTGTCCTCACATGCCACCATTCAGCCCCCCGGCAGGAACAAGGCCCACCATGTGTGAGGGCCTGTTGGCCACATCTGTGGACTGTGGCCCTCCATGGGTCTGCTCAGCACATGGTGAGGCAGGGCAGGCTCAGCAGGGGCTCCCTCCTCCAGCAGTGCCACACCTGGCTCAGCGGCTGTCCTACAAGGAGCACCCAGCTCCCACTCCCTGGGGCCCAAGACTGGAGAAGGACTGCTTTAGGGTCACCAACCAAGGGAGAGAGAAAAACTCCGAGGCCAATTTCCTTTGTGTCGAGTTGCACCAGCCTTTGTCTCCTAGCTTAAGGCTTTCGAAGCACAAGGCTCTGTTCCTTATTGTTGCATCAGTTAAATGGGGAGTGGCATTTTCCCCCATTGGCATTCATCTGAGTCAGGGTTCTCCCACTTGGCTCCACAGATGGGCTTCAGCGTGTCTGGAAGTCTGCAGAAATAGGATGTGAAGTCCTCTAGAAATAAGTTTTTTGAAGTGAGCAGGGGCCAGCTTTCATCAGCCTCTGAAAGGAAGCTAACAGAGATTTGAGACGAGGCATCCCGTTGAAAGGTCCTCCCAAAGAGCCTGGAGAAGTCACTGGGGGCTCAGGAGGCCAGAAGGGGTCCTCTTGGGCTCCCCGGGATGTTATGGTCACAGCTTCTTGGTTATAGACCAGAAGGAGGAGGCTGGAGAGACACGTTTAGTCAGCGTGTCCTTCGTTACCCTTCCCTTCCAAACCACCGACCAGAACATCTGTAAGCAAAGGAATAGAACAGACCACAGGAAAAGTGCGGGGACTCCAGATCAGAACACTTCTGTGATGTCACTGGGACTATTCTTAGAGAAGCTGGCTCCCTGGGAGAAAGCATATGGCCCTCGGAGACTCCTACCATGTAATCTTTGGGCGGGCCGCCATGGGTGGGACTGGGATACAGTTACCTTCCACTTACAGCCCCATGGGCAGTGTCAGCGCCCACTGGCCCTGGCTTCCGGCCACATGTTCTCTAAAGAAAATCAGCCACCAAGATGGTCATGACCCTAACCCGACTCTGACTTACACCCTGAAGGAGGCGCATGTGTTTTTGTAGGAAGACCAGAAAATCTTTGGCTCACTGGCACTTTAAGCACATTCAGATAACCATTTTAAGGGAAAATCAGGACCCTGTCATAGGCTGTCATAGTCCTGTCTTTTGAAAGAGGTGGAGCAACTCTGTCCCCAAGCTGATTTGAATGTGACTGTAAGTTGTGACCTGAAAAAAAAGTTAAAGATAGGTTTCTGAGGACGATTCAGCAGAGGTAATAGGAAGAGTGAAAGAGTCAGATGGGCCCTGCTTTGCAACTTCCTGTGCTACCCGGCTCACATGACACTGAGCCTCCTTGTCTGACCTATGAAAACCAGGATTCCATGGCCTGCCACCTACAAGGGGCCTATAACGAGGAGAGCTTCTGCCTTTAATGGTGACCACAGCATTGCAGAGCCAGAAGGAAGCCTGGAGACCAGGTTTCCCAGACTCATGTGCACGCTGTCACCTGGAGTCCTGTCACAGTACAGACTGGCCCTGCATTCAGCCCTCAGGGGATGGCAGATATGCTGGTCCAGGGCTGCACTTTGAGAAGCAGGCCCAGAGAGCAAATGCATCCTTTCGTAGATGGGGTATCTGACCAAAGAGAAGGGAAGTCTGCAGCGGTATTATAGTATAGAAATGTATTTCTCTTCCTTCCTTTCCAGTGCTACATCTGCTTCTGTCCTCCTACCTGCCTAGGAAATCGTGACCAAGCAGGGACAGCCAGGTCTGTTTAAGGTTAAAAATTTTTTAAAAAAGGAGAAAAACCAAAACAAAGGAAAGGCACGAGGTTAAACAGGGTGTCTCCTGTTGGCCCCAGCTAGAGCTGCCTGTAGGATTTCACGCTGTTCTTTGGTCTGGCCCTGGATTTATAGCATTGGGATCAATCCACAATTACTGAGCTGGAAGGGACACTACGGATCCCAGGCGATGTGGCCTAATGGACTTAACATCATGCAGCTGTTGGGAGAGCAGCCGGGTTAGAGAGCAGGTCTTATGGCTCCTTCCTGGGCCCTGCGCCTTTGATTCCACACCCCAGGTCTTTGCGGAGATATTACAAATAGATACGGGTGTGTGAAGTACATTTCTACACAAACTCAGACTGGCAACTGCAGACCCTAAATTTCTTGCAGAGTAAGGAATTGGTGTGCACACGCTTCAAGCCACTGACCCAAAGTCCCTGGCAGGGCTTGCTGCATGGACAGTTGCCTAACGTTAGAAGCGCTACAGGCCGGAAGGAGACTCAGAGAAGGGCTGGAGCTGGGTCCGGGGAACGGCTTCTGTGAACATGCAAGGCGAGTGTGGCCCTGTCCCCCTGGACCGTGTGTGTGGCCTCTCAGTCCTCTCTAGGTGACCCTGGCCATTCCCATGCCCTACCAGGCTGTGCAGGACGTCAGGCTGAGACAGTAGAGTGGCGATGGGAGGGGGCCTACCTGTGACAGTCGTGCCAGATCCATGCGTGGCGGCCGTTCTTGGGGCGGAAGTCGGACTGGCCATTGTTGTGGATCTGGGAGGAGAATCGCAGCAGGCGGCGGTAGTGGCGGGCCAGCTCCTCGTTGGTTTGCACCAGTGCGGCTGAGGCTGAGAGGCAGTTCTCCTCCTGGGCACACAGCAGCATGGACATGGGCCGCTCCTCCAGGTAGGTGGTCTGCTGTACCAGCTCCGCGTTGAGCACCAGGTCGGGGGCGGCTGGGAGGATGAGCATGGTGGTCACAACACAAGAGACCCCTCCCTGAGGTTCCCTTCTGATTCCTAGGCTGGCACAACCCGTGTCCTGCCCACCACCACCTTCTGGAACAGACTTGGGGCTCCCAAGGTTGCCGTCCTTGTTGGCCATGTCCCCAGACCCTTTCCTCCACTGGGAGTCCTCTGGGACACCTCATGTCACCAGTGCAGGGGCACAATGCTTACAAGTGTGGGGTCTGGGGATGGTGTGGGAGGCCTCGTTATATTGTCCCCTCTACTCTCAAATGGCCTCAACACTCCATAATACAAACAAAATAAAACCCAACAACAACGATGGCAGAGAGAGAACACTGCTCCACCCTGGGTCTGATTTTTCTGGGAAGAGTGTATTTTCCAACATGTATAATATGCATGCAGATCTACAGTCTGCTACAACTGTTCCTCCTAAAATACATCTTGACTGCTTAGATGTACGCATTCGTTACAACATTCACTTTCAGGGCTCCATAACATTTATTTCATAACTATACCTGCCACGCCTTCGCTATGTAGACTCTTCGGAATTTTTGGAGTTAAGGACAAAGCTGTGATAAATGTCCTGTAGTAAGTATGTAGATACAAATTCAATTTTTTCTTTAGGAGACATCTGTATCAGTGAAACTGCCAGAAGAAAGGGCTGCACAATTTAATGGCTCTGATGCCCGTTGCCCAGTGGCCCTCTTACCCAGTTCTCGGTGTTTCAACCACACACAACTTGTTCACTGAGTGCATTGCACTTAGCAGATGCTGAAAAGATGGCTGAGGGCTGCAACTGTTTACGAAGCCATTGTACTGGAGGCTTAGCTTCTTTACACTGGGACAAGTTATAGATTTATTTCCCTTTCAGTGTGGGCTTCCCTTGCGCCTTTCTTTTTTTGAGACAGGGTCTTGCTATGTAGTTCAGGCTGGTCTTGAACTCACTATGAAGCTCAAGCTGGCCTCGACCTCACAGTAATCCTCCTGCTTCAGCTTTCTGAGTGCTGGGATTACAGGCATGTGCCACCATGCCCGGCCCCTTTCACATTTCTATAGCACTCCAAATCACAAAAATGTCCCAGATGATTGACTGACAACAGATCTTGCCATCTTTGTTTTCTGCCAAATTGCACGTAAGTGGAGTTTTGCTTCCTTCAAGTTCACAGGACCTGGAGCTGAGGCTTGGTTGGGCTCTCCCCTCCTGAGGGCACAGCAGTTCTAAGTGACCACCGAGCTCACTGGCACCTGTTGGGCCAGTGGCCTATGGAGAGCAAAGCTGCGCAGAGGGGAAGTGGGGCGGGGACGGAAAGACTTAGATCACGAGGCTCCCAGCTGCTAACAAGTATTCCCCCTGCCAGGATACACACTGCTCAGCCCCTGGGTTCTGGGACCCTACATTTTGGGACTATGGGCAAATCTCAGTTGTCTGTGCCCTGGCTAGCACTCCGGAGTCCCCCCTCCAGCTCAGGAGTAATGGTGGTCTGCACTCTGCTGGGAGCTGGGAACCTGGTCCCCACACCTGCCGTGGGGTGGGAACTTGACATCCTTGCCCCTCAAAACAGCCATCAGAAGCTCATCGGTGGCATTTGTCACCCACCCTTCACTTTGAGTGTCCCAGTGGACACTGTGCTAGGCTCTCTGGACAGGTGGCCAAATATTCTAGCAAGATACAGGTGTTAGCCCTGATAAATTACTTAATCAGAGCTGCAACAGCAGCTTCAGGGGAGGTATGGTGACCGATGGGAATTAAAACGGGATTCTGCCAAGTGGGAGTTAGGGAAGGACTCCTTTTGGGGAAGGATGAACAGACTGGAAGAATAACTTGAAGGCTGAGAATAGCAGGGAGGCTCTGGCTGAAATAAGCAGATTGTGCCAGGCCCCAAGGCCTGAAGGAGAACGCTGTGGATGGGGTGTGTGTGTGTGAAGGACGCTGGACAGCATGAGCCCTGTGCGAATCCCTTGGTTTCTTTAAGTTCGATGGAAACTTGGACGGGATTTGAACAGGAGAGAGTAGGCGTGGGGGCATTGGTGCTGGCTTTGGGGACAGAAGCAATCGGAAGGCGTTTCACTTGGGGACCCTGTGAGGAGCCTTTGCATGATACAGTACGGAAAGCGGCCACACGAACACAGGCAGGGACAGCGGGGTAGAAAGATGTAGAGGGAGTCAAGAAAATACTGAAAAGTAAAAATCCGGACGGGCTGGATTGGGAGGCAGTGAGGAAGAACAGTACCAGGGAGATGTGCAGATCTGGGGCGTGTGCGACTGGTTAGGTGAGGATCAGCAGGGTCTCCTGAAGAATCTTCCTACACACTCTGACATGTACTTAGCCGACCCGCAGAGGTGCGCTCCTACCCACACAGCACTGTCCCTTTTGAGGCACTAAGCTGAGTCTACTCCGAGCAGTGGCCCCTAAAACTCATTTCTGCCATGAGGACGCAAGGGGATTGCTCATCTCCCAGCTCTCAGTCTTTATAAGGAGAAAGTCCCTCGTTCTTAGTATCCAGAATAGTGGGCTTCTCGACTCGTACGTTTGTTTCCATCTCGTGGGTTCTATAAATTCTACTCATGAGCAGGCTTCTTTCTTTCCTTTGGATGCTAAGAAACTCACTGTGAAACTAATGAACTACTCCTAGTAAGAGTACAGAAGTCCATGGTACAAAAAATTTTTTAATTTTTTGCCAGGACCTACCTTTCCATGTTTTTATATTCTGCTATCTTGAATTTTAGTTAGGTTTCTATTACCTTAATTTCCTTTTGAAGAGGATAAGATGTTGCAAATATAAATAAACTGATGAATTTGTCTGACTCCTGTCCCCCTGGAGGACTGCTGCGGGTGTGACCTCACTATCTCTCCTCCCTGACAGGACGTGACAGCTGTAGCTTTCCCAGTGTGAGCACTTCGGGTGCTCAGAGTTCTACTTCCCAAGGATTAGGAAACAGCGAGTGAGGCTGAAAGATTAAAATGGACCAAGTTCAGGTCTAATCTTCTCCCTCGTCCTCGGTGACGGTAAAATGACAGTGTTCACTAAACACCTGAACATATCCACCGTCACAGCTGATCTCCAGTGTGTTGGGATGACAGGAAGTGAGGACCCCAGCAGATAGCTAACTTTCAAAGTCAGCTAATGAGCCAGAGTCTGCTCTCAACTGCTCCAGCCAGCTCCTGGGCCTACAACAGAGATGGCTCAGGTGAGAGAGTGACCTTTGGGCTCCAAGGACAACCGCTTGCCTGAGCATGCAGCTGGTCCTCTCTCAAGATGAGCTGGGCCACTCAGAATCCTGGCTGGACTGCCCCTTCCAAATGTCCCACCTCTCTGGGAAAACCAGGAAGTCACCAGGCAGCCATGTTGCCTCCAGGGCCTGGTAACAGGAAGTGATCCACGGAGCTCTCAGCCATGAGATTTGCCTGAAATAGTTGACCATGACCCCGTGACTTGTACCCAAGGCCCCAAGGCTCCTGGGCCCTGCCTCACACTTTGTTCTCCACTGTGTCATCAGGCAAGGCCTCGTGGTTGGACGTGGGATCATCTGCTCCTCTTCCTCTGGCTCTCATCACCTGATCAAAATTCATCCTGCCTTCTCCTTTCTCAGCCCCAGGGCCTCTGGAGATTTCCCGGAGCCTGAGGGTGGCAAGGTGGGTGGGAGGGGACCACTGGGACTCTCACTTTCTGAGCAGGCGACTCCGGCCCCATACTGCACTGCACCCTGGGGGCAGAATATGTCCTCCTCGTGGCGGCAGTGTGCCAGGGACAGCTCCGTTCCTGAGCACTTCACTCCACTCATGACCACTTTGTTGCCATCATTTCCATGCCAATACCAGGTCTCCTGGATGAATCAACAAAAGAAATACCAGCTGGTCACCTCCAATGGTCACTTTCTCATATTCTGTCAATTTATAGCCTCAAAAAAATTGCAAGGTTGTATGACCCCATTTTTTCAGTTGGAAATGGCTAAGGCACAGTCACTTCCTTCCCACCATACAATCAGGTGGCAGCAAAATGACTGACAATCTAGGTCTCCTGACCCCAGCACTTGGATTCTGCCACTGTGCACATTGGCACGGCAGAGCAGAGTCTGTGATCAAACAGGTGCTTGGGGTGCTGTGTGTCAGGAGTAACAGGTGCCTGTAAGCCATGTTGCCACTTCCAGGTTCTGAGCCAGGGCAGACATTGCTAATCAATCAGAGCACTCCCTCCTCAAAGCCTTGGCACAGTTCTCCAGAAAGACCCTACCAATTGATCAGAACTTCATCATTTGACTGGAGAGAAAAACGATCTATTTTTGTACATCAATCATTAGTTAATGATCATCATCAAGTCTGACTTCTGAACTTGATTCTAGGAAAAGCCATTAATAGAGTAGTCCTTCCCAGAGGCTGAGGAGACCCTCAGTCAAAAGACTGTTAGGATAAAATCTCACTTTCAGAGATGTTTCCAGCAGAGAGAAGTGAGAAACCAGAAGAGTCTGGCACAGAGGTAGGATGAAAACACTTGGCTAAGCCACAGTACCCAGCTATTTGGTCAAATGCTACTCTAGGTAGTTCTGCTAAGTAGTTTTCAGGTGAGCTTAATATTTAAATCAGCTCATTTGAGTAATGATTACCCTCCATAAGAAGGATGGGCCTTATCCAAGCGGTCAAAGACCTTAAGAGAAAAAAAGAATGAAGTCCTTCCAGGAACAGGAAATTCTGCCTGCACAATGCTTCTGGATGGAAATGACATCAACTCCTCCCTGAGTCTGCAGCCTGTCAGCCTACCCTGCAGAATTTGGACTGGTCAGCTTCCAAAATCATGTGAGCCAATTTCTTAAATCTGTCTTTCTCTCACCAGATGGATAACAGATGACAGACAGACAGACAGACAGACAGGAGTGAGTCTTCTGTATCCATGGGTTCAGCATACATGGATTTAATCACCTGCAGATTGAAAGTATTTTTAAAAAATTGTCTTTGTACTAAATATACACAGACTTTTTTCATCACTATTCCCTAAGCAATACAGTATAACAGCTGTTTACCTAGCATTTCCATTGTATTACGTATTACGAGTAACCTAGAGGTGATTCAAAGTATACGGGAGGATTGTACAGGTTATATGCAATACCATACCACTTTATATAGAAGCCTGGCGCACCCTTGGAGTCTGGTGTCCAAGGGGGTCCTGGGAGCAGTGCCCCATGATATCAGGGACAAGTGTACAATTACACATCCTATTGACTCTGTTTCTTGATAGAACCTGACCCATATGCTCCACGTTTTCCAGATGAGAACAATGGGGCCTTAAGTAGATCTTATAATCAGTGGCAGATTTGGGAATGTCATCAAGCCTGGCCCATTTCACGGCCCCAGCTGAGGCCCAGGTGCCTTAGAAATGAAGTGACAGAGAACAAAAGCAGCTGGAGGGCAGCTCTGTTGGAATGTGGCAGTTTTTCCACTCTTCCTGGAGAACCACAGCAGGCCCCAGCTCATCACAAACAGTGTGAGCAGAAATACCATGCTGCCCTGGGAAGCTGAGCTCCCAGAGGGCATGGGCCACTGTATCAGAGGACTGCTCCTCCTGGATGTTGGAAAGAGGAGCCATGGGGCAGGAGACCTGAAGCAGCCTCTGCTCAGGACTCTGCACCTCCCTTTGGGGCAACCTGGGCCTCTCTCCCACCTGCACCAAGCCATGGGGGAGAGAGAGACTTCCCAGGAACACTGTCCACCACCCAAAACCCCTTTCTTAGGCCCTAGGAAGGGCTGCTTGGGAACAGAGCTGAGGGCGGGTAACCACGCAAGATGGGCCTCCAAACTCTGTCCTGCCTAATACAAGTTTAGAGCCAGCACACTGAGGACTTGGGATCCTTCGTTCCAGGTCTTAGGGAGTTTGACAGAGGCTTGGAGGGTCATGGAGTCTGCTGGTGGGAACAGTCAGGAACTGACCCTCAGTTTCCTGGCCCCAGGCTGCCTTATGAAGGGGTAGGAGGTAGGAATGAAGACCAGGGCTTAGGGGTTCTCTGCTGAGTCGTCCTCCGGGGGAAGGTGCAGCCACGTGACCAGGGCTCCGGACTTGGCCTGGGGATTTGCTAGAGTATGGATGGGGGAAGACCTGAGGCGTGGCCACCCACTGGGCAACACTGCAGCTGAGCAAGGGCTTCCAAGTCAGTGGGCCAAGGGGCTGGGGCGCTGGGCCTTGGCTGGCCAGTCACACTGCCCTGAAGGAATGGCCTGCCCCTCTCCTCTCCCAGCCTGGCTTTCGGGGCTCAGCCCTCCCCAAGCAGAATCCCAGCATGCTGAGAGCGTAGATGCAGTGTGCCGAAGCCCAGCTCTGACTGCAGACCCAGGCTCCAGCCCCTCAGTTCTGTGGGCTGGAAACAGAGGCCAGAGGGAGCAGACGCCTGCCCAGGCCCCAGGGCTGTGGGGCAGAGCTGTGGCCAGAACAAGGTCCCCCCTGCCTCTGGCTGTGGCATGTGGATCTGCACCTCCCTCGTGGGCTCCTAGAGGAGGGAGGTTGACAGGGGGGAAGGTAGGCTGGACAGACGGCAGCGGACCCCAAAGCCTGGCTTCTCACCTGGAAGGCGTTGCTGGCGAACCCCAGGCCCAGCTGCCGGCAGACCACCATGGCCTCCACGATGCCCCAGTTCTGGCCACACACCGTCCCCCACACCAGGGACCCGTTCCTCTCTGTCAGCACCTCCACCCGGCCCTCGTAGGGATTTCGGCCCCCGTTCAGGCGCACCTGCGGACACCAGGAAACACAGGATCACCAGGAGGATGGAGGGAGCTTCCCCACCAAACTGCACCAGCCCCAACTTCCCCAAGGTGATTCTACTTCTTGACAGACCCAGCAGCCTCAAGGGCCCGTGTGGTAGTATCGTGCCCAGCATGGCCCCACAGTGAGACCCCCAGGTGTCCTGGGGCCCTGTGCCCTTGCTTTGAGTGCTTACTGAGCTTCGAGAGATGACCTGTACGTGTGCAGTCTCCATTCCAACAGAGCCAGACATTTAAACTGCACATACTGCACATGTGCTATGGGACAGACACCCTAACGCGACAGGAAACTTGCAGCCAGGCTTCAGGAGCACTAACTGTGCCCTCACCTGTGCATGTCCTTAAGGACATAAGCCTTTGGCCTTTATCCAGCAGCACCCTGTCAACCCCATTCCGGATGGAAAAGTCTCCCAATCATCGTCCTTTAGTGCCCTTTGCCAAGGGTGCTCCTGTCTGAAGGTGGTCAGCACTGACCAGAGCTGGGGGCCAGGCTGGGCTCCTAGCAGGAGGGGACCCAGCCCTGGGTCCTGGGGTCGGGACTGACTCCTGGGGCTGAGGGCACTCAGTAAGCGCCTGGGTTGTCCCTCTTGAAAGCCACCTCTGGTCACCCCTTGGCAGCTGCTGTCAGACAGGCCCAGGGCGGCACTACTCCCCAACCCCCCAACCCCAGCCTCCTGTCTCCTGGCCTGCTTCTGGTCCTGTGTCCAGGACAGGGAGGCACCACAGTGCCTGCTGCCCCGCCTGCAGGGCTCACTCGCTGGAGTGTGGGGCTTGGGATGAGCTCTCTACAGACCCAAGTCTGACCCTTGGGAGCCATAACCAGGGTTAACCCTCTTCTGTGCCTGGTTTTCGGCTCCCACCTCCTGCAGGGGTGCATGGCAGGGCAGAAGGCCCAGTTAGCCCTTGAGACGGCAGCCCAAGAGGACGATAAAAAACAGAATGACTTTCCCCTGGGTTTACTGTGTGTTTCGGTTCTCATCTACACTGCTGTTGGGAACAAACTAGTACAAGAACTATGGAAATCAGTATGGAGATTCCTCAAAAAGCTAAAATGAGAAATTCCACTCAACCCAGCTATTCTCCTATTAGATATCTTCCCAAAAGACTTAAAGACATCATATTACAGTGATACATGCACACCCATGTTTACAGCAGCATAACTCCTAATAGCTAAATCTTTGAAGTGGCCTATATGTCCATCAATAGAAGAATGGATGAAGAAAGTGTGGTATTTATATACAATGGAGTACTACTCTGCTATAAAGGATAAATGTGAGCCATTCACATGGAAATGGATGGACTTTGAATCCATGATGTTAAGTGGAATAAATTAGACACACAAGCTTAAATATCACATGACTTCTCTTATATGAGAAACTCAAAGTATAAATAAATTAAAGTGCAAAATAAAAGACAGACGATAGGAAATAAGGAGACAGATCTTTTGAAAATGGGAAGAGGACCAGGCGAAGGAGGGAGGGAGGAAGGGGAAAGGAAACAAGATGTAATAATAGTTAAGATAAGTTAGGTACAGGTACTAACTCTCCACAATGAATGTAATCATTATGTACTGCAGACATGTGCCAATCAGGAAAAGAAAATAAATTCCCTGCAGACTGTGCCCAGCCTTACCGACTGCGTCTCTTCCCTGCCTCTGCCTCACAGAGGGTGACTTCCTTGTCACCTTGGAGTCAGGGACAGGCAAGGATGGAGAGGGCAGAACCCTGTTGGTGCTTTTTCCTGCTTCCGGAGGGTGTGGGCTCCCACGTGTCTGCCCAGTGAGGAGGCGGCTGACTCTGAGCTGTCATTAGGAGGTATCGGAGGGCCTCTCGCCTGGCCCACCACCGCCTGGGGGGCTCTCCACTAAGCTGGCTGGCTGCGTGGCAGTGTCCTTTTCCTGGGTTCTATAGGCCTCAAAGGCGATGGCCAATCACACAGCTGCCACGTTGACTCTGACCAAGGGAAGCAATGGCTCCCAATGGGACGTCCAGGGCCTCAGCGGCTGACTGTGAAGCTGGCCTTGCCCACACATGGCTCCCCCATCCCAGGCCCCACCCAGGTTGCGCCCTGGGTCAGCCGGGAGTCTCAGGTCTGCACCTTGCCCACTATCCCCCCAGAAGGACAGAAAAGCCAAGCCCTGCCAAGTGTGGTGACACATCTGCAATCCCAGCACTCTGGGAGGCTGAGGCAGGAGAATTGCAAGTTTGAGCCCAGCCTGGACCATATACAAGACTGGACTGAATTCAAGGCATAGGGAAGAGCATTGCATATAATTTCCTGGACATTTTCTCAGGGCTGGGTGAAACTCATGCATGCCAAGGAAGAATTCACCTTGTTCGTTATCTAGTAGTCAGGGGAGCCCAGGGCAGGAGATCTAGTGCAATTCCTTGGAGGCCTTATCTCAAGAAGGGAGGAGTAAGCACTCTGGGAAGCTGAAGCAGGAGGACTGCAAATTCAAGTCCACCCAGGACAACTTAGGGACTTAGCGAGACCTTGTCTCAATTAAATAAAAAAGGGCTTAAGATGTAGATCAGTGCAAAGGCCCTTGGTCTCAGTACCAAAAAAAGGGGAGGGGCTTATGAATCTGCCTCTTCTTTCCCTCTGGTTACCAAATGCCATTTGCACTGTACTTGCATCTGTGTGGTCTGCAGACCCGCTGTCCAGGCGGTGCCTCTGGATCCCGGGAAAGGGCCTGTCCCACAGATGTCACAGGGGCAGGAGGCCTCGAGTCCCTTGCAGAAAGGACTAAGATGCCACCACACCTGGAGCAGGGCTTGGCTCACAGTGGTGCCAGGCACCTGCCACGAAGGAGGGCAAACTTGCGCACGTCTTCTGATTTGCATGTTTATAAATCCCGGATGACAATGACATTCATTCATAGTGACAGTGGTGGAGCCTGAGGCCCCACATCTCAGAGCAACCTCACACAACTGGGAGGACCCAAGCGGCATGGTTCCCTTTGGGCCGCCAGGCCCTCACCTTCTTCTGGAAGCCCATGGTGGGGATGTTGCACCGCACCCCTGCATCTTCTTCATGGTTGCAGCCCTGTGACTCGGTGTTGAGTCTGCACTCGATGATGGACTTCTCGTTCCCTGTGCACTGGACCTCGTTGAGGTGGATGGGTCCGATCCCTGGTGAGGGAGGAGAAGGGAGCGCCAGGACAGCATCTGAAGGAGACTCTCTGACTGGCAAGAAATTCCCCGACATAAGAAGCTGCCTCTCCCATCCTCCAACTCCCAGCTGTCCCCATGGGAGGCGGCCCAGTGACCCAGGCTCTTGCTCCTGGAGACAACACTGCCAACTGTCTTGGGATTCACCTCTGCTAAGAGCAGGCAAAGTCCACGATGAGCCTGCGGGGTGGCCTCAGCCAGATCGCTCAGCCTCCCTGAGTACTGGCTTTCTCACATTAACAGGGGAGCTGAACTAGAAGATACTGAAGTGTCCTCCCTAGTACCAATATTCCAGGATTTATGCCTCTGAAGGGGGTGACTGTCACTGCGTCAGCCATGTCCCTGCATATGCCTTACACAAATTAGAACTGATTTGGAAAAGGGGAGTTTTAAAATACAAGTGCAGATGAGGTGTAGGGAAATCACAAAGGTGAGTCCAGTACTCCCGGATTACTAACCCTTCCATGAGTGAGAAAGAACCAGCATCTGGCCTGGGAGAGGAGAAGAGGGTGGAGAGAGGCCACCTATAGGAGCCGTCACTGTTGGTGGAGGGACACAGGGCCGATGGGGGCCCTGCAGGAAGAGAGATGTACCACCCCCTGCCCTCGGCCCACTCCAGTGCCTGCCAGTGCCCTGCTTGGCCAAGCCCAAGGATGCCCCCAGGGCCCTGGACATCAAGGGCAAGGGAGGGAGGGTCCCTGGAGGGGCAGGCAGGTCCATCCAGCAAGTGACCTGATAGTAACTCTTCATCATCAGAGCAACCTTTCCATGAAATGAGGAATCTGGGGACCAGAGACTGAGAGCATGTTTAATGACTGCATGTTGAAATCATCATATTTTGTATATATAGGGTTAAAGAAAATGTTATTAAAATAATTCAATCACGTAACAGGGCTCACACATATTTCTATTGGGCAGTACAGGTCTAGCACATCAGAGCTCCTTCACGAAGGGCTTGGTCCCTTGACCCTATTCTCCTGGAATGCATCCATGCATTAGTTCACTCATTCTTCTTCTCTGGGACACAATGAGCTAGGCATAGACTCTAAGGCCACAGGCCCCTCCCTCACACACACTCAGTCTTGGGGAGAGAGGATGTGCCAGTGGACAGCTGGGGTCCTGCTCTGTGCAGTGCTGAAGCACAAAGGGCAGCAGCTGGTGACCCAGTATCTGTCCTGGTGGGGCTGGAGTCAGAGCCTCAGGCACCCTCCACCCAGCCACTCTGCTCTGCAGGGCAAGATCCAAGGGCAGGAGGTCACTCAAGGTCTCCAGTAAGGTAGGTGTCTGGGCCAGGATGAGGACTCCCACTGCCTAACTCTCAGCAATTGCCTTTTCTCTACCCTGGGTGTGGGTGTGGTTGTTGTCTTCCATTATTGCAAGCCAGGATGGAAGAACTGATCCTGTCTGCCCTGTGCCACTGAATGTGGTGCTTTTCCTCTGGGATGACTGAGGTTGCCCACCCAGCGTAGCAGGAGGTGATGAGCCATCCAGTGGCTCTTTCAAGGCCAGCATCAGGGTTATCCAAGGCCTCTTTTTCCTAGGGTTCTCTAGGCCTGCGGGGAAATAATTAGGTCACAAAGCACCCACCCATGCTAAATGGATTCATGTCCCCGAGTGCTTGCTTATTCCTCTGAATGAGGGGCCCTGGTCCTATGGGGTTGGGAGAGCACAAACCCACATGTGAGTCAACCAGTGGAGCGGACTTCGCCGGGCAGCGAAGGAAGGTTGTGTGTCACATGGCATAACAGAGGCTGGCAAGTGGCACACCTGGCCCTAACCCCAACCTTCAGTGGATACCCAGGATGCAGGACAGAAGAGAGGCCGAGACAGCATCCAAATGTCAACAGGACTGGGCCAAGGGGGCAGAAGGGAGGAAACTGGGTCAGAGTCAGACTTGGGTGTCAGTCTTTCTCTGCCACTGGCTATTGGGGTGGCTTCAGACTCGAAGCCTGAGCTTCAGATTCCTCCTCTGATGGGCTGGAGGAGCTGAGGTTGTCTAAAATCCTGGTACTGTCACCCCAGTTCATGGGAGCCTCCCTCCAGCCTCAGGGGACCAATGAAGAGGTGACTCCCTGCAGACCGGGGCATGGCACAGCGTGGAAAAGACCAAGACACTGGACTAATGAGCTGCACCACTACAAGTGAGGCAGCTCGGGACTCTGGAGTGTCACCCAAGCAAACCACAGCATGTGCCATGCAGGCTCTGGGCGAGTGGGGACTGTTATTTCCTCCAGCCCGTGAGCAATGATCTCACCATGTTCTTTCCTGTGGGCTGATGGTCCCACGTGTGACAGTATGGGAGCATCTTCTCCCCGAAGCACAGGACACCCCTCCCATGCCTGCCACCCAGGCACCTTCCTCCCTGCTGGTTGGTGCTGAAGACATTCCAGGAAATGATGATGACTCCCTGCTCGGGCAAGTTCTCCAGGGAACAGCGGGGCACTCATGTCTGGGTGAAGGTTCCTTCTGAAGGACCAGGGCTGGCAATGATGGGTGTGTGGTCCCTGTGGGGCTCGTTGGGGAGGGAAGCAGTTCTGTGTCACCTTGCAGTGACAGCAGTGCTGTCCGTGGAACAACCCCTCAAAAGCCTCCTCCGCTTTTGTTCTTCACTTACATGGAAGATTTGTTCAGGACACTTAATAAACACCAGTCTCTCTCTCATTGGATGGAGGGCGTATCCTATTCCTTCTCTGCTGTCAAGGGGACAATATGGGGCTCTACCAGGGTGAAAAAGGGAGGTGACATCCTGTTCTTGTGTGTCCAACAGCATGATGGCTTCTGAGGTCCTCTCCTGGAGGAAGGGCCTGAAAATCCCAGCTTCCTCGGTGGGGCAGCGGAGAAAGAGCACAGGGTTGGGAGTCGGCAGACCCAGGTCAGAGTGTTTACCGCCTGCTAGTTTGTCCTCTAACCTTGCTCATTTACTCCCTTCTCTGGGCCTCAACTTCCAAATCCATAAAACAGGGACTCAGTGCCATCTAAGGCCCCTTCCAGCCCTGACCATCTGGGGAGGCCAGGGATTCCCCAAAGGATACCAGCTGCTGCAAGGAGGAGGAAGCACAAGAGCCACATGAGGTTGTGGCCACCAGCCAGAGAGGCTACGCTGTCCCAGGCAGAGAGGCCGCCCAGTAGCAGCCCTGCCCCTTACCTTGCCCCAGCCTGGAGCCAGTGACGGCCTCCTTGGCAGTCCCGAAGCCCAGCTCTCTGCAGACCACGCTGGCCGACACCAGGTCCCAGTTGTCGTCGCACACTGTCCCCCACTCTCCGTTCTTGAGCACCTCCACTCGGCCCTCCCCGACCTGGGCACCGCCTCTGAGCCGCACCAGGGGTTGCTGGAGAGACACACAGTCCTGCTAAGTGCAGAAGCGCATGCGTGTTCTGTGCATGTGTGTGCACGCGTGTGAATGCTTACCTGTACGCATGTGAGCACAGATACACGTGCGCATGTGTGTCTCGGGAGGCTTAGAAGGCTGAGCCACTGCCGACCCTGTGACTACACAGCTGTTCTGGCCGGATCAGACCAGAGTCCTTGTCCTACCCTGGCCTATGCCGTCCTCAGCTCACGACCCCTCAGTCCCCGCAGAGGACTGGGCCGGGGCAACCTTGGGTGGAGGTGGTGAATTTCAAGCATTCGCATCCACCAGCCACCTCGAGGGCGCCACATGAAGCTGTCTCCCCACCTCCTGGCCCTCTTTCCTCTGTGACGGCACCTAGGGTGGGGTTCTAGGGCAGCACCCAAACTTACAGACCCCCGGGACTACTCTTACCCTGACACTAGGGGCAGAAAAAAAGGGGAGCAGGTGGGAGTACGAAACACTCCATG
This sequence comes from Heterocephalus glaber, assembly GCF_000247695.1. Next base: position 18,592,122 of record NW_004624758.1, read on the forward strand.
GCTTCAGGAATGTTTATTCTCCCTTTACAAAACAAAACAATGAACGAAACTGCTGGTTCCAGCCAATTTTCTGCAGAACTGTGACCTCTCGCTTCCCTGACCTGCCTTCCCAAGATGTCCAGCTGGACTCGGAGGCCTTTCCCAGGGAGCACGTAACCCTGAGCTGAGCTCGAGGCGGCAAAGTGTCAAATAACCCCACCCACGCTCAGCAGTGGCCAGGCAGAGAGTCAGCTGGCTCTGGAGGGAAGACGGAAACCAAGGAAAATATGATGTAAGCCTCCCGCTGTCCTTCACTGGTTTGGGAGGAACTTGATTCCTTTGCTCTAAACCGCACAGCAGCGGAATTCCAGAACAGTAGGATCTGGTCCTCTGGCTTACACACGAGGGTCCCTCAGAGGCTCAGGCTCAGGGCGGGGAACAGGATGTGGGCATTAGACCACGTGGCAGTGGGGCAAGTGAGGGCAGGGGGCTGCACAGGACTGGTTTTCAGAGGACTGGGAAAGGGCGCTGTGCCCTGGCTGCAGGCATGGCTGATGGTATGGTCACATCTGTGCGCTTCCAAGGCCAGGGGGAACTGGGGAGGCAGGGCCACTGCCTCCCAGATTTACCAGGGAGCCACACGGAGTAGTCCCCACATGCAGGCCGAGGGCTGCATTTGCGGCTTTGATCCAAACACCTGCGCAGCCTGGGACAGGTACCCAGTGTGGTTTATTGCTCTCGCCCTTATTTCCTTTCTCGCAGGTCTGCAGGTGCTGACAGGGAGGATGGATAGGGCAGGAAGCAGAGAGGGCAGGAGGGGACACAGGGAGAGGAAGTGCTTCTCCTACCTACAACCTGTCCCCAGCAGCACTTCCCCTGCCCAGGGCCTGTCTTTCTCCTTGGCTCCCAATCACGCCTGGCTAGCCCACAGCTAACCTGGAACTCACCAGGCCCAGATGACAACTGCCGGGAGCCTACTGACTAGTGACCAACCCTCTCCTCCCTGTCCTTTTCTTCCCAGGTGCTGCCCCCTCCCGCACTGGGCCCCTTACCAGCAGTTTCACAGGGACCATTTGGTAGACTGATGAAAGAAGAAAAGCAGGAAAAAGACAAGCGAATGAGCTCTTTGTGACTATGGAGGAAGAGAGTAGAGGAAAGGTGAGCCTGCTGGGGTTGGGATAACTCATTTATCCTGAGAAATCTGTCAGTGGAGGTGGCAGTGTCAATTCACATGGGAAAATGAACACTGTATCTTGGAACTCCTCCCTCAACTCACTCCCACTCCCTCTCCCTCTCCCTCTCCCTCCCTCCCTCCCTCCCTCTCTCTCTCTCACACACACACACACACACACACACACACACACACCACATCAAGGTGTTAGTTCACATAAACATAATGTGACTAACAGAAGGATATTTGGACATGGTTAGTGCCAGGGATTTTTTTTATCTTGGAAAAGCCTTCCTCAGTGGCTATCCTTCCTTGCTGAAAAATAAGCCAAAACACGTTTGAAAACATTGTGGCTGGTGGCACGTGTTGTGGGGAGCTGTATGGTGTCCCCAAGAGTTCCAGCTGCTTTTTTCCTTCTGGAACTATGTAGGAGTCTGGCCACTCTGAACCATCTGCTCATGCATAAGCAGCCAGTGGTGGCCAACAATAAGGTGCCCTCCTGGCCCAGGGATTTGCCCTCCCAAAGGGACTCTGGTCTCCTCCTCTCTCCTGGGGTCCCTCCTGCTCCTACCACCCAACACCCCTACCAGGTGGCCGTGGCCACACCTCCTGCCCCACCCTCACCTCTGGTTTGTAGGCTTTCCGGAATCTCGAGGGTCCATCAGGGCTGAAGACCTGCCCAGGCACACAGCTGACCACTACGGGCTGCCCATTCTCACAGGTGATATTCTTCACAGGCTCCCGTGACACTTGGGGACCCAGCTTGCAGCTGGAGATGTGGGCTTCTGTGCCGGTGCAGTTCATGGAGTATGGCCAGTAACGCTTCTTCCTCCGTGTGGCGAGCATTCTGCAGAAGGCAGGAGGGGGCAGGTGACCAGGGCACCCTGGCACCCACTGGATGCCTTCTGAAGCCAGGCACAACAAGACAGGCGTGGTTCTGCTCCGCCCTGCTGCTCAGGCAGGGTCTCTGCCCAGTGCCTGATGCTAGCACCCCAGAGCAGTGATTCATGCTGGGCACTGGGGGGCAGGACTCCAGAGGTGCCCATGGCCTCCTGTTCTCCCATGATGAAATAATAACAGTGAAACTTGTAAACACAAAATGCAAAAGGAATATATAAAACAGGTGAGGTTCCTGATTCCAGAAATGCTCCCTGAAGTGTTGGCTACACTAACTCTTCAATAATGTCACCACAATCTGCTGTTATTTCCCAGCTTTATTTCTCTGGATCTATGAACAGTCCAAGCTGACTAAACTCTCCCGATGATAGACAAGATTAAATGTGTAAGTCCAGTGATAATAGTCTTACAGGAGTTTGTCGGCTGAATCAAATAAATTGCTCTGCAATGGAAACTACAATGGTAATGAAATTCTGCAACTGATTTCAGATCAAATCTTCACCCAGGAAAATCTGCAAGATTGAGTCTTTAATGCCCTGTCCTAGGGAAGCCCTTAGCCTGCATTTCCTATACACACACGTTGTCCCTTATTAGGTCTTTTTTCTCCTGAAGGCAGGATATGGATTAAGATAAGGCAAAGTTTCTTTTTTCTAAAACATCATCAAACCAATAAATAATGCATTGGTTAACAGGGAGGTTACAATGACTCAATTTCCTCATGCCCAAAGGAAAAGTAGTATAAATACGTACACCACAAGATTGTCCTGTGTATTAACCCATGTTCTGCAGCTATAATGGAGTTTCACAGATGAGATCATTTACACAATAGAATTTATTTGGCTTCTGGTTCTGGAGGCCGGAAAGTCCAGAAGTGTGGATCCAGCATCTGGGGCGGTGCGGGGTGGGCGGGGGGGCTGTGTTATCTCACGACAGAAGGACAAGCAAGCATACACAGGCAGAGAGGAAATGATAATTAACCCTGTCTCCAATAGTGGCATTAATCCATTCAGGAGGACAGAATGGCCTACTCAACTCTTAAAGCACTTGTTAAAGCAAAGAATTAGATAGCACTACGATAGTTAAAAGAGATAACACGTATAAAGCACTTAAAACAATGTCCAGAAATAGGATGTGCTTGTGAAAAAAATAAAAACTGTTGTGGTTGGGCCGGGGATTTAGTTCAGTGGTTCCACTGCCTGCCTCGAAAGCACAAGGTCCCGAGTTCAATACCAAAACAAAACAAAAAAAACTGTTGTGGTTAAAGGCACAAAAGAAAAAGGAATGAGAGCAGGAGGAATCCGTGTGGCTGGAGTGAGGAAGATGACCTCACGGGAGAGTGGGCTTTGAACTGGGCCTTGACTGACGATAGCTTTAAGGAGAAGGAGGGGAGGACACATGTCTTCGCATGCACTCGTCCCTGCTTGGCAAGACTCATCAAGATGTCACAAAAAGCCAGACATGGTCACTTGGCAGCAGCCTGGTGCAGGGACTCTGGGCAGGCTGATCTGGTTGGGTCGACAGTCCTCCACTTTACCAGCTGAGCTATTGAAGGGTGCCCTGGGCAGGCTGATCCCAGATGGGCCAGGAGTGGGGTCCCATCCCTGCTGGCCCAACTGCCCTGGAAATATCTGCTTTGTGAATGAGGTGCAAACATAGAGAAAGGGCAACTCCTCCAGATGCCATCATCATCTCTCCTTGACCAAAATTTAAGACTTGCGACAATTCTAGTATATCTGTGGGTACAACGACACGGAATCACAGCAATAAAGATTATCTTGGAAAATTCAGGATGTGAGCTCACTTCGGTGACGTCATAGAGCAGAGGCTCCAGGGGGGACTAGTAACAAGAACCAAGAACCCAAGGTCCACTGCCTGCCCCTCCCACTTCCTGCAAGGCCCCTGTGCCAGGAAACCCACAGCTTGTTTCCCTGACCCCCACACCCTCAGGAAACACCAGCTGCATGAAGACTTGTCAGACGGTGCTGGCTGGCCTTGGCTTAGGGAATTCCTGTTGCTTCCAGCTGTCAGAGAACACCACCCTCTCTAGGAACAGATGTAACGGAGGTCTTCAAAGTGACCCAGCAAGCAGAGCTGCCCCAGGCCCACTCCAGCCTTCCCCAGGCAGCTCGATTCCATCCTACATCAGCTCTGAGGAATGTGCCACCCACCTCACCCTCCGTAGGCCTTCGCCAGCCAGACCAGCCCTCCCCACACGAGTGTGATTCACTCTGACAGGCTGACCGGCCCCAGGGATGCAGAGAGGCGCCCTGCAGCCGTAAGCCTACTTACAAAAGAGGTCCCTGGGCCTATGGCAGGGTGGTAGCAGCAACACTGAGCTGGACCAGTTCCACTGAACATGGAAAGTCCTAGTGGCTTTCCCCAGCCAAGGGGAAGCCAGACTTTGTGGGTTCCAGCCAGCTGCTGAGTATGTCTGTTCCAATGCTACTTTCCACAACTGGGGATATCGCCACAGGATAGGGTTAGGGATTTACTGGACCCAGGATGAGGCAGACTTGAGCTAAAGCTCTACAAGCCTCCCTGACTAGCAGGCTGCTTTGGGTCTCTTGGAATAAGTAAGTGTCAGTTCAGAACCAACGTCCAGTAGTCCCTGAAAAATCTGATTATTTCCTTCTCCCCAGTGCAGTCATCCTGGCAAAGGGTCCCTCTGGAGAAGGCTGGGAGAAAGAGCAACAGTATATCTTTTTGGTGGGGTACCGAGGTCCTCCCTCACGGGGACCCACCTCCCCTTCATTCTGGGGTGCTTGGTTGGTAAACTGGCAAAGACTGGGCATTGACTGACCATGACTGTTTAGTTGCCCAGAGCTTGTCTGCATGTGCAGATCAAGGAAGATTCAGCAGGCTTCCTAGCTTACTTCGAAGAGCAGTCAACTGCCCAGGGCCAAGGTCTCAGGAGACAGACTATTCTCATGGCTGCTTGACTCTGCCGTCCCTTACAGGAGCCACGCCCCTTGCCTGATTGGGACCACTGGCTGATTGGGTGGCTGATTGGAACTACTGGCCCCTCCAGCCCTGGATCACTGCCATTGCATTTCGATTCCAGTTCAGTGGCTGCTTTGCCCACCGTGAGCCCCAGCCTCCAGAGAAGAGCCCTGACAGAGCTGAGGATGGTGGGGACTCTTCGCAGCGTCACAGGGACAGGTGTGCCTCCTAGCCCCCCGGTGTGACCGAGTGGGTCTTGAATGCTAATCCACCCTGACAGTCCCCTCTGCACCCCTTCCTCCATATCAGACCAAGGCCTAGTGCTTCCAGCTCAATCTTGGAGGGCAGCTTTCTGGGGCCCAGCTTTCTGCTCACTCACCCTCCAAACTGTCAGATCCTTTTCTAACTCCCGAACTGTGACATCAAATGAAGACTTGCTACTCAGTGAGCCACGTCAATAAACCAGAATCAATATTCAGGTCCTGCTTTGAGAAGAAAATGATGATGAGGATTACAAAATGCTGCTGGCCCTGGGGACCGGGTCCCAACGAAATCACTTTGTTGGCAAATGTTGGAGGAAGTGAGGCTCTGAGACTATGAGGGAAACTGAGGCCTATGAGTGGCCAGCAGGCTGCCAGGTGATCAGAGGGAGCCTCCTGCAGGACATGGGGGAGACTCCAAGATGGAGAGCCCCAGGGGTGACCAGAGCTATTAGGGCTATGCAGGGCTATGTGCAGGCCTATGAAATCCATAGGGGCCTGGAGGGATGGAGGGAGATTACTACACATACAGGCTGAGAGCTGCTTTACAACTACTTTCCTCCAGCCACAAGCCACTCTCATGCCTCGCCAACGTGATCCCAGCAACAGCAGCAGCAGGCTATAGGAAGGGTGACAAGGAGATGGGAAAGACTGCTGGCCTGGCCATCCCTCAGGACTTCTGTGGGCCTCAACATCTGATCTGTCCCCAGGCGAACTGTCCCACCTCTGCGGGCTCCCAGGGAGGACCAGTGTCATCCTAGAGCAGCTCTGGGCTCTTCAGGGGCTCGGCAGGAACAGCAGGAAACCGAGCCACTGCCCCTCAGGCCTCCCATTCCTCTGCAGACTGAAGCACCGGCGGAAGATCTCTGAGGCCTCACCACACCCCAGGAGTCCTGGCCTTTGCCCCCAGCTCCTCCGGCTGTGCCAACTCAGCCAGCCCCTGTGGGACCCCAGAGGATCAGAAACCTCCCTTTCTTGGGGCAGATGTCAGCCCAGAGACCAGCAAAAATGACAGAGACAAAGCCTGGGTTTTGTGCCCTCCCACCCAGAGGAGGAACTGGTTTCCGGAGGGGTGTGTCACTCATCACCCATCACAATGGGACACTGCCCACCACTGCTACCTTGTACCCCACCTGGCCTTCAAGGCCCTTCCCTCCTCCAAAGGCAAAACCAGACAAGGAGATGGGAAGAGTTGGGGTGGGTCAAACCCAGGTTTCAAACTTCGAACAAGCCATGTGCTCCTGGGCTCAGACCCTATGGCCAGCCTGCGGGACCTGGGGAGCTGACCCAGAGGAAGCCTGTTGGGGGAGAGGCTTGCTTTTCTTGGCTCCCGTGGGTAGGAAGAGCTGAGACAGTTACTAGGGCAGGTGCTGGGCCCTGTCTGGTGGCTCATATTCATCCCAGGGTGCTACCAGCACTCACTCTCCATGTCTGAGGCCTCACCATGTCTCCACTATTGATTCTCATCTCCTCATCTCTAGAATAGACTTCTAGTTCCCATTGGTGTTGCTAGGATTCAGTGACAAAGACAGTGCCTGGCATGTGGTAAGCACTCAGCAGAAGCTGGCATTGGTGCAATTCTATAGAGGAGACAGGAAAACCCCACTACCAACCAGCTTTCCGTAGCCCGGGTTCTGCATGTGCAGATTAAACCAACCTCAGATAGAAAATACTTAGAGAAAAGCGGGTCTGTATGGAACAGGTGCAGACTTTTCTTGTCAGCGTTCCCCAAACAGTACGAGTATGACAACTATTTACACTGCACCCACACTGTACTGGGTGTTGTACCTGATCTTGAGATGATTTAAAGTGGGGATGCCCCTCGGGTCAGGTAAGGAAGTCCTGTCACTACCTCTTCCCCTTGGGAAGTATTAACCTTGGGCACCATAGGAACACGGACAGGCTTCAGTGAAATGAACTGAATTGATCAGTTTCTCAATTACCTAGTAATTATCACAAGCTCTAGATTGCTCAGAATAATCAATGCTGAGGGCAAGTAAACATTTCTTCTGCAGTCAGTGCCAGCCTGCCCTGCCCAGTCTGGGATTTTCCCTGGTTTGGCCCATGTGGTCCCCTAGCTGGCTGTAGGCACTGAGAGGCGGGATCTGCTGGGCTGAGCACCTTGAAGTCTAAGCTGCCCTCGCTCTACACTGGGCCAGGCGTCTGGGGCCTTCTCCCGTGGGAGTGTGCGTCCCTCAGAGCTAAGGCTCTTGCTAGAGAGGCCCCAGGCCACAGACATGCATGGCCAGGACAGCAGGGAGGGCACAAGCCCAGGAAGCCCCAGCCAGTACAGCCTTCTTACTTGTAGGCCTTGGTGTTGTAAGTCTTCTCGCCAGGGAAACCGAACATGCCGCAGACCACGTGGGCATTCTTAGCCGTCCAGTGCTTGTCGCAGATCTGCTTCCAGGCCTTGCCCACCTTCACTTCCACGTAGCCCTCCGTGACCGGGGTCCGATGGCGGAAAGCTGAGAGGACGGCGCGGATCCGGATGTCCTCCACCTGGATATTCAGGTTCTGGGACGAAGGAGGGACAGAAGGAGAGGTTATGTCTCTGGTCTGGCCCTGGAGGGATGTCAAGTGCAGGTCCTTCCTTGGTGACCTCAGGCCGGTGGGCTGCTGGCCTGCCTGTGTCACGGGCTGTGCACGAGGCTGTGGGCACTCGCGGTGAGCACACAGCACAGAGCACAGTTACAGGGTGCTGTGCAAGGGACGTGGCATGGCTGCAGGGACCGAGGTGGGCGTGGGGGTGACCTGGAGTGATCTAAAAGCCTTAGGGGACCCTGGAATCTCCCCCGCATCCTGCCGAAGAAACCAGAGAGCTGTGAGCCTTTTCCCTCACAGGCCTCAGAAATCACAGCACGAGAGCAAATTTTTTTTGGAATTTTCAACAGGAAATAACTTGGATTTTGCATCTGACTCCCAAGCGTGTGCGTGCGTGCCTGTGACTATGTCCTCCACCAGCCCCATGTCTCCTGTAGCTGGGGTGAACCTCATATGGGCCCTCACCCTTGGGGTAGCACACCTCTGTTCAGACCCCCAGAGCCAGAGAGAGGGTGCGGGACAGGGCGCCCTCAGTGCCGAGCCTGTCCTGTGCTGGGCACCAACCTGAAGACGGAGGAGGTAGATAGGGCTAGGGACAGCTATTTGGCGGTGGCAAGGCAGGATCCTGATCCCCGTGGAAAGTCCCCCCCTCATGCCCGCTGTACTCATCTGTCTGGGCCAGTGGGGTAGATGCTGGGGATGGGAGAAGGCTGGACAGGAGGGTGGGAGGAAGGTGCCTCCTCCCCCCGACCCTGAGCGGGAATGTCCCTGTGCCATGGCTACACCAGAATCTCAGGGATCTGGGAGAGATGGGTCCTCCAGAGGCCACCATGAATGGGAGGAATGGCGGTAGGGAGTCCCCAGAGCTACAGTGTCACTGTTTAAACCTCTCCTAGGCACGCCCCAGCAGCCCCCAAATTCTGAGGAAGCGCCCTATGGAATCTCACGTCCACCCGTTTCTGCAACAGTGCATGGCCGAGTCCCTGCCTCCAGCTATCTGGCAGCCACCAGAGAGCTCTTCCTAACACCCCTCTCGCTGGCTCTGCTGAAAGGCTCCTCTTGGTCTATGTAATGCACCAACGACTGAGATGCCCACTGCCTTCATCACAGATCCTACCAATTCCTCCAAATCCTTCAATACCCTCAGCTCCACATCAACTCTCAGACACCATGAATTGTAACAGAGAATAGTAACAGCCAGTGTGAGTGCTCACCAGGCCAAGCCCCATGCTAATCCCTCTCTACGCATCCTCTTGTTTAATCCTCAAGCTGGATAATCAGGTGGTTTAGAGCACTGCATGCCTATTTTACAAATGAGAAAAACACTTGACTCAGTTACCTCCCCTAGAACACCCTGAGGCATACCCTGCACTGGCCTAGGGAGGGAGAGGTGGGACTAGTGACAGCCAGGCTCAGAGTCAGGAGCCCAGAGACCTTAGTGCCCCAGCCTGTCCAGCCAGGATGCAAATGAACCACCAGGTTGAACAGAACCATTATTCAAGTTCCCAAGGATTCATTTCTCTGCCTGCAGGCTTCCGGGTCCCAAGCCAGGTCCTGCCCCACAAATCCTGCAAGGTGATGGAAAGTATGCAGCCTGGAGTGATGGCATTTGGCCCTGCTTCCCTTCCACGCAGAGCAAAGGAAAGTGGCCAGGAGTAGGCTTATGTTTTCCAGCCTGGATCCTGGATCCTTTACAGCCATCATTCAGGCCGCAAGACCCGTGCCACTGAAACACGTGGACAAGGGCGAGCCAAGAAGGGGCCTGAGGTCTAATCCCACCCACAGGCCAGCCCCCTCCTGCCTCTGCCCACCTTGGGAGGCCACTAGCATTCCAGTGTGGAATGTGTCATGCCCAGGAGGAAAGTTATGGGCTGACCTCATTCCATTCACAGATCCTCTCCCAGCTGCAGGGTAGCAGCGCAGGCTGGAGGACTGGAGACGTGAGCACCGGCATGGCTCTAGAGGACGAGGAAGGCCCAGCCAGCGGAGCTTAGCTGAGCCCTTAGGAAGGGCCAGGCTAGCCACAGGGCTGTGGGCCAGCACACGCTCCCAGGAACCTGGCTCTGCTTCCGCCTCTGCAGGATGGGTCCCCTCTGCAGAGCAAGCTCCAGGTTAGGCACTTCACATGGAGAAGGGAAAGGGCAAGCCCTAGCTGTCACCATCCTTATTCCTACCCCGGGCACCATTTATATGTGTGTGCGTGCCTATGTATCATGTGAGACTCTGTGTGTCCGAATCTGTGTATGTGTCCCTGGAAGCAAGCATCTGCATTTGTGTGTCTGTGTGCAGGATCACCTGGCAAGTGTTGTCCTTGTGTTGTGTGGGTCTTTGCATACGTGTGTGTGTGTGTGTATGGTGATCATGGCACCTACAGCTCTCTGTACGGATGGGCGTGTGTCTGTATGTCTGTGGGCGGGGAAGAAGGAAAGAGACATGTCCCTTCCAGCACCCGAAGAGGACAATCAGGATGGGGTCCGTGCCGTTCCTCCAGTGTGGAACGTCTTCTCCCCTGCTTACTCCTAGGAACCAAATCCTTCCCATTCTGATAGGCTCAAATCTATCTCATCCACTCAGCAAAACACAGACTCTGTCCTACATGGGCCTCACCAGGCTTCCTCCCTGCTCTCCAACCAGTGCCCGTGTCCTCTTCGAATAGTGACTTCAATGGCCAGCGCTCATCGAATGCCAACCGTGTGCCAGGCTCTGTGCATAGAACTTTACATCCGTCCCTTCACTCAGTTCCCGTGACATCTATGAGCTGGCTAATGGGATATCTGTGTGCAGCTGAAAACTTAACGAGATTTTTGCAACATGTCTAAGTTCACACAGCCAATAAGCAGGTAAACAGGGAAGAAAACTGAGTTCTGGCCTGGAGCCCAAGTGCCCAGCTCACAGCGACCATGGATCTCCAAGTAGCCCTGGTATCGCACGTCCACGTCTTGCATTTGCCACATGGGGTGGGCCTTGGGTGTCACACTTCTGGGTGGTCCCTTTCAGGCCTGCTGGGCGCTGTGTGCATTGCACATCGGAAGTCCAGGACTCCACCCAGCAGGGATTGTGTACGTGAGGGGAGAGCTGCACTCCCAGATGCTCTGGGTCCTGGGCAGTGGGAGGCGACAGGGCAGCCCTCTGTCTGCACTCTGCACTCTTTCGAGCCAAGCTGCTCCTCTGGGCTGCTGGAGACTTCTGAGTTGGAAGCCACAAGCACGCATGCACAATCTCCTTCCTACCTCACTGCTGTGGAATCCCTTCTGTAACCACAAGTGCTAGGATTTTCTTTTTCCCAGAAGCTCAGCTCAGAAAGAGACCATTTGAAACATTAAAATAGACACACACTTTTCTTCCTTAATGAAGGGCTCTCTGGACTTGCTTATTTAAAATTAAACCCAGTAGTCCAGAAGGATGTCGACCATCTGACTTATTTTAAAATTCAATTTAAAATCTTAGGCTGTTCCTCCTGGCAGAGACCGAGGTTTCCTAAAGACTCACAGAAGGCCTGGACTTGTCCTACATGGGACTGGTCACATCCTATCACTCAGGGAGGCCTGGGGAACCATCAGCACCAGCTTCCAGAAGGAAAAATCAAGGCACAGAGAGGCCAGGGATGTGCCCTGCTTCAGCACAGTGGCTTAGCAGAAAGCAGGGCTAAGGAGGGAGTGCTTGGGCTGGAACAGCCAGGCTTGTGCCTGAATGACACTTAACTTTTGCAGCATCTGTTGATGACTTGCAAATTCCAAACTGTGCCAGTCTGGGGCTGTCACCAATGAGGAAGAATTACTCAGTTTAAAGTCTCTTGGAGATTGCATCAGAGAATGATGCAAGGGGAGGAAAGGAACAAAGTAAGACTACAAGAATTTACTGATAGCGTGGCTCAGAGCTCAGCATTAGGTAGACTGCCTCCCAACGGTCCTGTTTGCTAGGACAGATCCGAGCCCAGATGTCTTCTTTTTCCCTTTTCCAGAGATGTCTTTTGATATCAGTCCAGGCCCTGCTGCTGCAGAGTCAACACATCCCCTTACGCCAGCCTCCCGAGACTAACTGGTGTGCTCTGTGGCCCTCTACGTGGCATGCTGCTGTCCATTGCTAATGAATTGCTACATCTTGCTCTCAAAGATCGTGGCTTTCTTTCTTTATTTTTAAAAAATGGCCTGTGAGATTCAGACTGATCTTTCCTACTGCCAACATGCCACTCTCTCCAGTACTCAAACCAGACACACCCCAGATGCCCTCAATTCTTCCCCCTTTTATGCAGCCCCTGACCCACGCTTCTGCCCTGCGAGCTTTCCAGACCACAAGGTTCGCAGCATTATTTTCACCCTCTGTATTCCTCACTCTCATAGACCATTTGGCCCCAGTGATACCTGTTCTGTCTCTATCGGTTTTCCATCCACACTTCTAATGCCCGGCCAGGTGTGCAAGGAGAATGGCGGAAGTCCCTTTTTGCTCCAGGTTAATCTCTAATCCAATCCACAGACATTTATCCATGTTGACCCTGGCATCCACCCATGACTTGCTCAGCCTTTCCTGTGGTTTCTCAATGCCTGAGGCCCAACACACTCTCTGCAATTCTCTCCATCTCTTCTCTCTGCCTCTCAGAATCCTACAAAGCCTCTAGGTCAAATTGAATCATGCATTTATTCATAAATATTTATTGAGTGCTACTATGTCCCAGGCATTGCGTGAGATCTTGGGACACACAGGTCAGCCACAGAGGCAAGTTTCTTGCTGACGAAGTTCTGGATCCAGAGTGGGAGGCACTGCACTGCGTTCTCCGTGGAGTCCTTCCTTCATCTTCAAATAGCTCATCCAAGTAGGTCTGATTTTGTTTCTTTTCCTCTAGCATTTGCTTTCTGAGTCCCTGATTTAGTCCTTGACTTACACCAACTGCTTGCACTAGTATTGCAGACAGCTAAGTGAGGTAGGGACTGATAGGTGGTTCGAAAGGGCCCAGGCCCAAGATAAAAGTCGGAGCGGAGATGTGGCAAACCAGGCCTGTGGTCAATGGCCGGGCTGGTGGAAATGAGACCCCAAGATGCCTCCCCAGAGATAAACTGCTCTGAGCAGTCCTGCAAGCAGTGCCATCTGGCTCAGTCAGCCTGGAGACTACAACAGGCACATAGAAACAATGTAACAACCACATGGAGAGGACCAGAACATTCTGACCCACACCTACTCCTTCCAGAAATGCCTGGGTTCTTCTCTGTGCTACCATATTTCCCAGAAAATACGACTGGATCATGTATTAACTTTTGCTCCAAAAAACATCTTTATACATTCATGTATAAAGATGTACATTAATTCAAATACAATCATCTCATCTTCTTCTGGCACACTGTCATAACTCTCTAAACCCTGAACTCTGGCCTGAATTTCTTGCAACTCCATTTCCCGTAGAACCACTGGGCCCAAGCTCTCATGTCCAACAATAGAGCTCTCCTTAAATGAGCACTTCTTGTGTGTGTAGCCTGCTTATGGTACACTGACAACACCACTGTCAGTATTTTATCCCATGAATTCTTCACCCAAGTCACAACGTCTTGCAGGCTGGGCTTCAGGAAGTATCCATGAAATCGAACGTTAAGTGAAAACTTAGGAGACAGGAGTGGCAACAAAAATGATGACAGGGAGGAATGAGGGTCCACACAAAAGCCATGAAAAATTGCAGTCACCAAAATTCAGAAAACGATCCTTTATTTCACAGGAGCGTTAAGTGCACCCATGACAACACACGACGTATTGGATTATGAAGATTCATATTAGACACAACCTCATCGGTGCATCATTGGGTGTTCATATTATTTGTGCACTGTGTCTGTGCCCCGATGGGTCATTTGGCAGTAATCAGCTCATCTGTTGACAGAGGCATTTACCTCTTGTCCAAAGGTACCCACTTGATATTTACAAATACTTAATTATAATTTATATTGTCATTATTGTTAAGTATTAATGTCAATATTATTTATCTATACTCAATTATATATTAACATGATTACTTTATAATTCAATACGTCTGTCATGTGGTGCAACAGATGTACAAAATCTGGTTGATGATCTTAACTGGGGCTTATTTTGGGGTAGGGCTTATACCTGTTTTATGATGAGCATCCTGAAAAACCATGCTAGGGTTTACTTTCCAGTTCGATTTTCTACTCTTTTTTTTTTTTTTTTTTTTGGTACTAGGGATTGAACTCAGGACCTTGTGCTTGCAAGGCAGGCAGCAGAACCACTGAGCTAAATCCCCAGCCCCCAGTTACGTTTTATTTTGGGGGAAATATGGTATGTACCTTGCTATGTACCTTATTTTTTATATTAGCTTAGTGACTATACTTACGCTGATTACTGTGTGACCCAAGGTAACCTGTGAGGTGATTTTACTGTATAAAAACCCCTAGACAAAGAGACTTGACAGCTACCCACTTTAGGGACCCCTCCTGTCTCTCAGGAGCTTTCTCTCAATAAACCTTTCTTACCCTCTTCACCTCCTTTGTCCTCAAGTCCATTCTTCGGTACTGGGAGACATGAACTCGGTGCATCTGACATCTAACAGGTTGGGAGTTCCCTCCCTGTAACACTAGCATTTATCTTTCCATGTGTTTTGCCACCCTGTTGGACTGCAAATCTCCCAAAGGGCAAAACTGTGCCTTATCCATTTTTGTATCACCCACAGTTCCTACTGCCAGACACACAGTGGGTCCTCAAATATTTTTGGAATGAGCCAGTCATAATTTTTTAAAAATCCAACAAGAGTTCAGCTTAGCTAGAAATGTTAGGCACCTAAACCCAAGCCAAAAATTGTAATAAAGACTCCCTTTATTCTTTGTTGAATGCAAAATAAACATTGAGGCAGTCTTTGCGCTGTATCATAACACGAGCGTGCCTCGGGGGATTGATGGGCAGATGCAGAGAACATCGGCACTTTGTCTGGACGTTCTCTCCTCACCTGAGCTGTTTAGGACCTTGCCTTCTCTCCCCTGGGGACTTTGCATCAATAAACAGTGGCTGAGCTGGATTAAACTGGCTCTGATCCTCTGCACTGGGTTAGACCGCTGAGCAGGGTGTGTATTATCTGTGAACAGGAGGCAGCTGGGGAATTCGAAGTGTCTGCCCACAGTGTAATTATCCCCTGCTGATGAGCGAATCAGGAACCCACACTCTCAGGAGCAGCAGGGACGTTCTCCAGCCTGAGACGGGCTTCCCACTGGGTCTGACGGAAGGAAGGGAGAGGAGACAGGGACGGCGTTTCACAGCCGATTTCTGTTGCTCTGCTCTGCGCGGAGAGCAGTGGGGGCGGACAGCTGAGGTCACGCCGACGGCACCAGAGGAAAAAGCAGGCTGTCTGTCTGGGCCCCTACTGTAAATCAAGAGCTGTGCATTGCTGCTGGAAAATGAAATGCTCTTGTTTTCATTTTCCAACCTGGAAGCACTTGGTTAGGTAACAGAGGCTGCTTCTTTGGGGAGCAGGCAAGCCCTTCTGTGGGCAGGAAGCTGGCATGACACCTGCTCCAGCAACCAGCCCTGCTGGCCCGGGCTGGGTGCTGAGGCTGCACACCATGCAAGTCCTGGGCCCAGCCAGACTGTCCACCACACACTCTGGTTCCTCACAGCAACTGTCACCATGGCAACGGAGAAATGAGTCCTGAAAGCTGTCTTTCTCCACTGCTCAAGAGTAAGGTCAGCAACGGCAAGACTGTCTGTTCCACTGATCTCTTTATCCTTATGCCCATCGTAGGTAGGGTCTGGTGCTCAATTCAAGGGCATGGAGTAGCTGGGCATGGTAAACACACACCTGTAATCCCAGCACGCTGAGATGTTGAGGCAGGAGGTTTGCAAATTCCGAGTCCAGCCAACTCAGTGAGATCCTGTCTCAATTTAAAAAAGGGCTAGAGATATAGCTCAGTGTGAAGGCTCAATCCTAGTATCAAAAAAAGGTATGGAATGAATGAATGAACAGATTCCTAGCAACAGCCTCACAGGTGTGGAGTGGGGGGACCTTTGCGTTGACCAGGCAGCATGGCTGAGGTGCCTCAGTGAACCATTGGGACCTATTACAGGGCCAGGCTGGACACTACCAGCCCATGTTTCAGAATGGGCTGCCACCCAGGGAAGGGAGTAGCTGGTCTCTCCCATTAATCTTCTCTGCTCCAAACTGCCATATGCAACTTACTGTCCAACCCACACAGCTTAAAGTTTGAGTGCATACAGTTCATTCATTCATTTCACCTAGAACAAATTACAACACCCCTTCTTGACTTATGTAACCTAACAAGTAAGACTGATGTTACTTACTTGTTTGTTTCAAATTGCAAACAGTTACAACAATGGTATTCATGCTTTTCAAATGGTTACATGGGCAACACCCAGGCCAAGGACCAAGTTTCCAGATTTGCAAGGATGTGCACAATTTCAAATATTTTGTTCTGTTATCCGCATAAACACCCTTTAGCTTTTCAGACGTGGTGACCTATTTTTGGTTAGGAAAATAGGTCACCTTAAAGCAACTTCTCTGTGTGCCTTGTGGTTGGCCTGCCCTGGCCACATGCAGGCTCCCAGTGAATAGAATCAGGGGAACAGGGCAGGATCTGATACATCCCCTTGCTCAGGGTGCCTGTGGCAGAGATGACACCCAGAGCTACATCTGATTGTCCAGTTGGACAGCTTGGCACAGCCAAGATCATCTTGCAGGACTGTGGCATCCACCTTAGCTCTTTCTCCTTTGTGCATGAGTCTGGCACAAATGATCCACTGCCACATTTCTCTTTCTACCAGAGAAAGCTGTGCAGCTATCCTGTGACCACTTGGGAAAAGGGGTCCACATTGACGCTGGGGAGCCCATCACCTTCTAGACTACACACAGGTGAAAACTGTCCCACTTTGTTTCCTAAACCAAGCAGTGCAACTTGTCACAGCTACTCTCATGCCAGGAGAAGGGTCACTGAACTCCTGGCTGGGAAGTGGCCACTTTTCTGGAAGTCTCTCTAGAGACCCTTGACTCTCGGAGCCCCCAGAGGCAGACAGATAAGGCTGCTGCTGGGAGGGCAGTGTGGAAACATTTGGCAGCTGACTGTGACTAATAAAAACCTGGATGCCTGGAATTTAAAACATTTGCAGCAGCCCCAGTCCGTGTGGTTAAGAGAAGAAAGGGCTTTTTCAGGTCTCTGCGTTCTTCCAGAAAGCAAGGGAGAGGAGGATGGGGTACTGGGTTCTCCCTTCATCCCTTGGGTGGACATGAATGACTTTCTTATGGCTCTGTCCTCATCAGCTCTCTTTGGGCCCTCAAGCCCCCTGGGCTGCCTACTGTCACAAAGGAGAAACTGAGGCTCAGAGATCAGTCGGGTGATTAGCAACATCTAAATCTCACAGCCTGGGGATTTCTGATCAATTCTGGTAACCTAGCTTTTTGCAAAGAGTCTTAGAAATGGGTAAGGAAGAAGGTAGAGTGAAGGGGTGAGGGTAAAATCCCTGTTTCCTGATCTAACAAAACGAGGCCCAAGCCCGGAGCCTTCTACGAGCACATGACCCTGCAACGTGCAAGCACTTTGCTCAGAAGGGCATCTGGACTTGTCATCTCTCCTTATCTAATGCTTTTTCCAACTTGTCCACTCACCACAGACAGGAAACAAAGCTTCTTGGTTTTAAGAGCCTCTGAACCCCTGGGAGGTTTGGTTGAGGCTCTGTTCTCCAAGCTTAAAAAAGATCTGTTCTTTTTTGAGGCCAACAGCAGTGCACATTTTATTATTTGTTCCTGCCTGCCTCCTGTTAAGAAAGTTTTCACGATTGACCCAAGACTCCTTTTTTCTTATATTCACCCAAACTTTTGTTTTACAGTGTGGCATTCAGGGGCTCAAGAGGGGCCAGCTGCTCTGGACACACAGCTGAAAATCTCCCTCACTCAGCCTGGAACTCAAGCCTTCAGCTTGGGGGTTTAAAACTGAGAATTCACAGCCAGACAAGGAGGCACCATGTGTGTTGGGGAAGGGGAGGAGGGAGACCCTACTCTTTTAATTTCCTGCATGAAATGATCACAGGCTCATTCATGCGAGGAATATGTGCTCTCTCTGGCCTCCAGAGGGGAATTCACCGAGTGTCAAGAAGACCAGCTCAAGCCTGGAGCAGATGCACATGTCCAGGGAAGCAGTTAGCTCATCAAGTGAAATTCCATCCACTCGCCTCAGGGCTTCTTCCGTGACTCACGCTCCTGGCCTCACAGAGTGGGATGAACTGGTTAGGGAAGCACAATCTATTACCGCACCGCAGAGCCTGTAAAGCATTTCTGTAGAAACTGTCTGAGTTTTTCTCCTGCACAGTATTTAAAACAACCTTGCAACTGGTGAGTACCCGACACACCAGTTCTGATGGAGAAACTGTTGCGACTGTCTGAGACTTGCCCAGTGTTCTGGCTAGAGATACCTCAGGGTCAAGCCTACGGACTCATGCTTGGGGGAGCTCATTTGAGGGACAATGTTTCCTCCCCCACAGGAGAATAAAGTGTCCTCTAGAGCAGACTACAGTGTCAGGTGGGCACAGAAGTGCAGGGAAGCAAACTGGTTTCAGGCTGAGTGAAATCCCATCAGCCAGGCTCGGGGCTTGTGACTCACACCTCTGGCACCCCTGAGGGGGATGAACAAGGTCTAGACTGATGTGCTGTTTTCTTCCACTCTCTGCCTGGGGAGCTCTGGTGCACTCGAGAGGAGGCACACACACCTGTGAGGGTTGGGCTAAGCCTGTTACCTGTCTTTGATCTCCAGGCATTAATGAGGATGATGGTTCCTGCAGAGGAGTGGAAAGAGACAGGGATGTCTCACCAGCTCCATTAGTCCAGGGGTTCACAGCTGGGTCACAGACATGGAGAAAGCATTAACTGACCCTTCATTTCTGGTCACACTTCACTCTTGATCACTTTTGAAATCAGAGGCCCCAAGCTGGGGGGATGTTGGGAAGGGCTTTTACCCTCACCCTTAGACATAGAAGAGTGAGGATCTGAAGTCTGCAGCTGGTTTCCAGGTCAAGAACAGGCAGGGAGAAGGACAGAGCCCACAACGTACACACCGGTTGACATCCCTTCTGTGCGTGTGACACACATGGCTGGCACCAATTTACACAACAACCTACACGGCCAGTAGACACCTCCAACTTGGTATAGGTGCAATTCACAGATGAAGAATAACGGGATCTCAGAATTTGGCGATCACTTAATCCCACTTCCTTCCCCAAGAAGGGATCTGACCGCAATATTCCTGGCAGGTCATCCAGGGTCTGTTTGGAAGTCTCCAGCAACCAGGAGCTCACCACAAATGAAGGGAAGTATGGGCTTCGCCTCAGCTGGAATCTGCCCCCCATTACCTGCCCTTTGGCCTTTGCTGTGAGAGTTGGAATAAATGATAAACATTTGCCTTCATGGCAGTTCTTCAAATATCTGAAGAGAACTGCCTTGCTTCCTCCTCCATTTCTTTTCCTGTCAAAAATTTTTCACTGCCTTATATGATATGGTATCCAGACCAATCAACACCTTCAGAGATTGGTTTTTAATAATCAATGCTTTTCAGTCATTGTCTATAATGCCTGCACTCTTGTGGCTGAGTTTTGTTTCCTATGAACTGTAATATAGAATCATATATTTAATGTCCTATAGGTTCAAAATATATTATCATTATTGTGACCCTTTGGACCTATTATTTCAGCTTCCTGTAGGTTCCTGAATCTTTCTTCAATCCATGATTTTATTTCTCAGCAACCCTTCCTAGTTTTGTATCTCCTCTACATGTTATCAGTCCACATTTTAATTTCCATGATACATGATGGGTAGGCGGGGGCAGAGCCCTCCCACACACCATTAGAGGCCATCCACTGTGTTTATTCCAAATTAGTCACCAGTTCTCCGTGGGTATCCTTAGTCAGTACTCCATGACTCCGCCTATGGGTGCGTCCACCAAAGTGGTCTCTTCCTCTTGTCCACAAAAATGTGACAGTGTGCATTTCTATAGCTAAGAGGAATGATTCCATGATCTCAGCTACAGACACAGCCCATCCCTTGAAGTGTTCTGGAGAACTCAGCATCCCACAAACATCTGCTGTAGGTGGTCTAGGTGGCTCTCTCCCCGTGAAGCCAGTGATGCCAGGAAGCATGAGCGTTAGCCACAAAGCCCAGGAGGCAAGAATCTTCTGACAACTCCCAAAGGCCTTCCTTGGGCAGCCTGAATCCTGGCCCCTGCATGACCTGTTTTTAGCAGGGGGAGTCTTGAGAGGTGATGTGTCCCCTCCACATTGTGGCTGGACAAGAATGCTCCATCCTGGTTCATGGTCACCAGTCTGGTCTGAATGACAGCATAAAAGAGGCCTTCTAAGAAAATGCAAAGTGCGAAGGCTGTGAATGTCAATGTCACCTGGTCCTTCAAACCAGATGTCTGGCCTGGTTACTGTTACTGCATTCGGATCTGTGTGCTTTGCCTGGAATGATCCTCCAGCTTACCCTGGGCATACAGCTGTCTTCCTAGGTCCTAGGGACCATGTCCCTCTCTGGCTGATGCCTCAGACCATGATGTGGTTGGCAGGCACCCCACAAATGTCCAGAATAAAGAATAAAGGTGGGTCCTATGCTTTCCTATTGTATAATAGCAGCCCTACCAGAACAAGAACGTTCTCCCCAACATTTTCTCTTCCTGAATCTCTCTTTTCCACCCTATGAGGTTCTGCTTTTGATGCAATCCACCTCAATTCCCCTCCAAACACTAAGCATCAGAACTACCACAGAGTAAGTATTCAATACACATTTATCTAATGAAGTGCCACTCAGAGTCCTTTTTCCGGGATCATCTTTTCATTTACTCAACCCCAAGCTCACTGATGTTCTGGCTTATCTTCCTTTTATTCAAGAAGACTTTCTAGTCCCAACAAGCCTGGCTCTTCACTTGACACTCCAATGGCTTTTCTGAGGTTCTAGGCTGAATGGGGACCCATCAAAGGTGCTGGGAATGAACTCATTGTCCTATCAGGCAGGGCAATGCTATGAAGGAATGACCCTCTCCGATGTGTCACTGCTTAGTCTAATATTGTATTCTGGGGGATTCTCTCCCTAAAAGAATAATGATTTGGGGGAGAAAAAGATTGTTGAGTTGGAGATATTGTTGCCATGAGGTACCTAGATTTATCTGTTGGCTACAGTGATGACTAAGACACAGCTCCTGCTCCTCAGGGGCTTCTGGTCTCCTCAGAGAGATGAGCTATTTACCAGTGGGTGATAACTGTTCCACACAAGACCATAAAGAGTGGAGATGAGAAGTTCTGTGAGACTGGGTTGCACAAGCCCACTCCCAAAATCACTGACTCCTCCAAAGAGTAAAGCTGTCTTCAGTTATGTTCAGTTACTAAATAAAGCAGGGGTCCCGACACCAGGGCCATGAACCAATACCCTACTGGGCCACAGACTTGTTAGGAACAGCACCACACAGCAGGGGGCGAGTGGCAGGCAAATGAGCAAAGCTTCATCTGTATTTCCGGCCACTCTCATCTCTGGCATTGCCGCCTGAGCTCCACCTCCTGTCAGATCATCGGGGCCACTGGATTCTCATATGAGCAAGGACCCTACCGTTAACCAGACATGTGAGGGTTTCATGCTCTTTTGAATCATCCTGAAACCAGAACCCCATGCCCCTGCCTCTTCTCCCTCCTGTCCATGGAAAAATTCTCTCCCACGAAACTTGTCCTTGGTGCCAAGAAGGTGGGGAACACTGAAATAAAGTATGTCTACTCTACAGTATGTGCTCTGGTTATCAAGAGCGCATATGAAGAGTGTCAGGTAGAAGTAGTCTCTCTCAGCTGAGGGAAGGATGGAAATCCTTCCCATGCTCACTGCAGCTGGACCAGTGCCCAGTGGGCCTGGTGTACAGAGAGGAGCAGGCAGCGTGAGTCATGAGGAGAAAATGTGGACTACAGTCTGGGGAGAACTTCCTCAGGAGCCCAAATAAGGCAATTTCAAGTCACCTTTCTTCAGCCTTAGGGCTGGCACTGGCTGGAGGTCAAGGCTCAGTGACACTCCTTGGCCTGTGTCCATGGTGGATCCCACTGCCCCATGGCGGTGACATCCAACATGTTCCTCAAGGACAGGAGTCTCAGCATCCTGCTCCTCCTGCCCAAAAGCCCACATGCTTTGCATATAAGAGGAATTCAATCGCTTGATAATTTAGTTCTTTACATGAAGAAATTGTAGAAAAGCTCAATCTGAAACTGAGCCATAAATGTACAAGAAGGGTCACAAACCCTTCTCATTGGCCACTTCCAAAAGCAGACTTGGGCCACCAACATCAGAGTCATCTGAGAGAGCATTAATAAAAACAAGCTAGTCCCATAGTGGGAAATTCTCATTCAGTAGGTCAAAATGAGGCCCCAGTGTCTGCAGTTGTAAAGTGGCTCTGGTCCCCAGCTAGATTGGGGACAACTGTCCCATGGTTGCCAGCCTCCAAGATGGCCCCCAATGATCTCCACCATCTGCATTCATTCCCTTGTGTCATCTCCTCCCAGATGGGACCAGGGTTGGTCTGTGTGACCAAGAGACTAGAGCAGAAATGATGGTCATCACTTCTGAGCGTGGGTTATCAAAGACTGTGGCTCCCATCAGCAGTTTCTCTTCTATGAATCACTCATCCTGGGGGGAGACACTGAGGACATATCTTGAGGACACTGAGGCCGCTTATGGAGAAGCTGTGCTGAGCGGAAAAGGGAGTTCCAGCCAGTAGCTAGTGCCCGCCCTCAATCACATGAGTCAGCAGGGGAAGGGGTACAGCTTCATGGGAAAGAATCAGGTCGTTAAGCCTCCACTGGCTTCTTGACCCATGGAAACTGTGAGATGATTCATGTTGGTTGTGTTAGGCTGAAAAATCTGGAA
Source organism: Heterocephalus glaber (assembly GCF_000247695.1). The sequence goes on from NW_004624758.1 coordinate 18,614,788, forward strand.
GCAAATTGTTATGCAGCAAGTGCTAACTAATACATTTTCCCACCAAAGGGCAAGCTCCCACACACGGCTCACCTACCTTCCCAGCCTGAGCTCACATGCTCCTAAATAGATGCACATCACCTTGGTAATCATCCCCTGCTCGCCACCAGGCCACGCTCCTCACCTCTGTGCCTGGATGCCCTTCCCCATGGATGACATCCCCTTCTCCAGAAATCCTCCCTGAAACTGCCCTTCAGGGTTGGTCCCCTCCTTGGTGTTCACGTACACTTCTTGAAATCAGTGGGAAAGCGGCAAGTTACATGGAAGAAGAACATTCACATCAAGAACTCATCAAGAGCATAGAACTTGCCTCTATCTGGTTGATCAATGAGTTGTCAAATTTGAACCCAGGAATCCTTTTCTCACTGCACACCACACCAACATCCTCTGTGTGTTTGCAGTCGGTGACTCCCCAGCCGTTGGAGGAGCAGGCTGCCAGGGTGGCCTCGCTGCCCGTGCAGTAGACATTGTCCAACCAGATGGGCCCTAAAGGAAGCAGAGCAGAGAAACTCAGCATTACGTTAGGGCAGGTGTGGGTGTCTGGAGCACCAGTGTTTCACATGGAAAGAGGACTTCTGCGCACTGTGTGCAGCTAGCGATGGATTCTTATTGTGCTAAGATACTGCATTTAATCCTAGACCGTCTGGATTCCCTTACCAGATCAGGCAGCTGATATGATGTGGAGAAGTAGTAGACCAAGCACAGTCAGGACAGAAGTCAGATGTAAGCCTAGAAGTTATATGGCACAGTGTAAAGAGCAGAGGCTTTGGAGCCTATGGGCTTTGAATTCCGCTTCAGCCTCTTTAGCTTTATGACCTCGGTCGAAGCCCCTTTGCCTATCAGCAAAGTGGGGACAATATGGACCCTTGAGTTGCTGAAGTGTGTGCTGATTAGCATAATATATGGCACATGCCTAGTTTATTGCTGATCCATAGTTACTTAAAGTGGTGACAATGATGAAGAGGAAGAGGATTATAGTTACACCAACTACGGCACCAGCCAACCTTCCCTGCCATATGCAGCAGAGCAGAGGCTGACCTCTGACCCCTCGGGGGAAAAGACAACTGTTCTGGCGTTAAGGGTTTGCAGTTTTTCAGGTATTTTCGCACTTATTATCTCCTGGATCTTTCCATACAGGAGGAAGAGGACACGTGGGCATGATCATTCCCACTTCATAGATGCAGAGCTCTGGCTCAGAGGGAGGGCATCCCATGGTGCCAGGCCACTCTCTGAGCCAAGAAGCCTGGGCCTCGATTCCCCATTCAGTGCCCTTCCCACTTCCGGACATCGCCCTATCACTGAGGGAAGGGCCTGCCACACTAAGCCACAGAGGCCCTCATCACATTCTGCAAGACCACTGTGGAACTCTGCCCACCTCCCGTTCTTTATCTCTATTGCACTAAGTAGAATTACGTGTGTGAAGTGCTAGAGGGCTAACCACATCAAGACTCTTCCTGCCACTTCTAAGGTAGCTACTATCAAAAACACAGAACGTGACAAGTGCTGGCGAGGACGTGAAGGAACCGGAGCCCCACGCACCACTCGGGTACACACAGCACACAGTTGCTGTGGAAAGCAGCATGGTGTTCCTCAAAAAATTAAAAATAAATCTTTCACCGGGTTGGGCAATTCCACTTCTGGGTGCCCATCCAAAGAACTGAAAGCAGGGTCTTGAAGAGATATCTGCACATCCAGATCTACGTTCATAGCAGCACTATTCATAACTGTCAAAAGGTAGAAGAAACTCAAGTGCTTGTTGACAAATTGCAGTCTATATATACAATGATACAACCTTTAAAAGCACCCCCAGGGCCAGGGATTTAGCTCAGTGGTTTCACCGCCTGCTGTGCAAGCGCAAGGTCCTGAGTTTGATCCCTGGTACCAAAAAAAAAGCCTCCCCCCAAATTTTGTCACATCCTACGACATGGAGTACCCTTGAGGACACTGTGCTAAGTGGAATAAGCCAGTCAGGCAAGGAAAAATACTGGATGATTCCTCTTATATGAGGCACCTCAAGAAGCCAAAGTCCTAGAAACAGAAAGTAGAATAGGGTTGCCAGGGCCTGGGAGAGGGGGTGGGGAGTGGCTGTTTAGTAGGGACAGAGTTTCAGTTTTCCAAGATGAAAAAGCTCTGGAGATCAGCTGCACAGGAGTGTGAACATACCGAACCATACTGGATTGTACACTGAAAGATGCTTAAGATGTGTACTTTCTGTTATGTACATTTTACCACAATCAAAAATAAATACTAAGAAAGGCATTAAAGGGTTTTCAACTAGTGATTTTTATACATGTCACCACAAACTGAAAGAAAGCAAAACCAAGTCTCCCATTTTTCTCATGGCTCCATTAGAAGCCTGTAGAACAGCAGGGTCCCTCAACCCACCTGCCACGTCCTGGTTCTCATTTCTAAAGTAAAAACACTGCCCAACAAGCAGGTTGCCATGGAGATCCAATGAAACACAGGAAGTGTGAGGACACATTCAGACCTCCTTTCCTCCTTCCAGATGTCAGAAAACAGTGAATTCTAGTGCTTCCATTACACAAGCAAAAGGAGACAAAAACACACCCATTGTACAGATAGAAATCGAGGCAAGAGGCTGGGGTTCTTTAAGGTCAGGGAGGACGTGGGGCCTGTCTCCTGACTCCCAGGTGTGGCTGGAACGCATCTGCTCTGATAGATGGCTGGTCAGGGCTCAAAGGAGAGCGCTTCGGACGTGTTGTGGGAACAAAGAGTTTATTGAAAACATCTGGGCTGAGGTTTTCCAACTGGTTTCTCAATCTGGCCTGGTTTTCAAGCCGTCAAGCTCCACTGAAACATGTGCTCCCCCAATCGATTGCTGTCTCTACAACAAGCTGGTGTTTGTGTTACTAAGTACTAGCAGTGGAAAAGACCCTCTGAATTCTACTGGGGGCCTCTTGCTTGGAATGCTCTGTAGCTAAGCGGCAGAGGGGCAGAGGGTGAGAAGAAGTGGAGTCCTTATTCCTTCTATAGCCAGAGACACCCCCTCACCATGGGACCCGAAGCAGGTCACGGCACCTTGAAAGAAACTGTGTAGCTGCAAACCCCAATATGCTGGGGCCGGCTTCACTTTCTGCTATGGAGCATGTGGAATTAGCACCCTGGAATACAAGGAAGCTGAACTACCCACAATACCTGCTGTCTTCCATACCATCCTAGACTCCCAAAAGTCCTACCCTCTATATATTCTTTGTCAGTCACTTAGATTTTGGTTATGTAAATCTGTACTTAGCACAACGCACACCATGCACAGTGTACTATTTGGCCTGATTTCATGGCAGTGGTTTTTTTTCTCCTTTCCCATATGGCTGTTGCCCATGAGCTACTGTCCCAAGTTCACTGCAGCCAACTCTGAGTCTGCCTGCTGGAACCCAAGCTGGTTCTAGGCATCTAGGTGGCATCCAGCTGCTAGCAAAGTAATACTTGGGACGTGAGACAAGGCACACACGGAGGCCACATAAAAGCCATTCAATCAAAAGCAAAACTGCATTTTATTCTTTCCACTCATTTACTCTAAAAAATGTCTCTCCCAAAGAAGGAAGAGATGTGTGAGCAAATGAACAGGTCCTTTGGAGGACAGAGGTCATAAATGAAATGCTGTTTGAAAGCCAGGTCCCTGGGCTCTGTCAGAGTGATGGAAATTGTTTAAGTTAGAATTTGCAGGATTCTGGCTTTGTCAGAGGGGACTGGCTTTGTTGCTTTCCTCGGGAGTGGGGTGTAGTTGTGTGGAGAGCTCTTACTTTGGATCAGTTGCCATGAGAGCCACCCAAGGAGTGAGCAGTGAGCCATCTGTCCCTTCTAGAATGCTAAAAGGACCCAGGGTTTACCTGGGCTCAGAGGTGCTTTGGGAGCAGAGACCCGCTGAGATTTCAGGCTGGAAAGCCCCAGAGGTCCAGGTGCTCACCTTGGTTTCATTACCACAGCCTGGGCCTCAGAGGGGTTTGGGGACCTAAGAGGGGCAACCTCTTACAGGGTCAGCCACTGGGTTCCCAGCCCATCCACAGAGCCTGATTGCAGCTTACTCCGCCAGGGCAACTCCAGGACATGCTCTGTGGGCAGTGTACCACATGCTGTTTTGGCAGTTTCTTTTGATATTCTCCCAGATCAAAATGAATCAATCCGCTAGTACTTAGAAAGTAAGTACCTATTACGTACCCAGTGCTGAAACAACAAAACCCTGGCCAATGCTAATGGAATTCAAATACATTTCTATTTAGAAGGTCTCTCATGATGCAAACCAAGTACCACTCTATATACATGGCTTAACTCAAAACTCCACCCACAGGACTGCTCATTTTGTCTAGATCTCTTTCTGTCCTCTTCCTGAGCCATTCCTGTCATACCCTGTGATGGCTTCGGTGTCTACACAGATGGCCCCTCCAGGACTCTCGGCCTCTCAGTTGCTACACTTCCTCCTCCAGTGGCTTCTCTCCACCCACCTCCAGCTACTCCCCAAGCAACCTCACACCTCCGATCTCCATTTCCACTGCATCCGCACTTCCTCCCATCTTCCGGGGTATCCGGGAGTATGGTAATCTCAGCAGAGATGCTCAAGCCATCCATCGTGGCAGCTCTGCACAACCCTTCAGTCGCTTTCCTCCTTACCCAGCATTTCCATTCATCTCTCCTCTACTGTCTTGAACTCTTGACCTCTCATCATCCTTAAGACTGCAAAGTCCCACCCAGGTACACCTACCGTCCCAGCTACCCCATGCGTGGAAAAAGCCACAACCACCTTATCTAAAGATAGATGGCATTTAAATTTGGGTAGAAATAAAGGTGTCACTGGGGGAAGAACACCCCACTGTCACTGGGAGTACTGTCATAAAACAATGAAGACTAGAGAGCCTGGAATAGAAAAGATGACCCTGATGTTACCCTTGGATCACTTAGCTAGCAGAATAAGCAGATGTAGCTGCATGGAGGAGAGCTGTAAGTTTTGTTAATGAAGACAGGAAATGGGTTCTGAGTCTGCTAGCTCATCTTGGCTGCTTTGGCTCTGACACTGCTAAGGAGCTCAGAATGAGTTTCTAAGAACATTGAAGTCTTAAATGCAGGCTTTTGAGCCAGTTCTCCTGATGAGAAATTTTCTGTTTCACAGAGGTGAGGCATACATGAGATGGTGCCTCTTCTCTCCTGTAATTTCTAGAATAACAGAAAGAAGAGTCATAAGGAAGCCTAACAGTTGTCTATTTTACTGCCTCTCACACCTGGTTACATACGCGAGCCTGTCACAAGCTCCCAAAAGCTGCAGACTCTCAAGTCCCAGTCCAGACCTTTGAAACTAGAGTATCATGAGTTGAGGTCTGCGATGTGCTGGATGTCTAAGGCCCTTCAGGAAAGATTTACAAAGTCAGCATGACAATGACCTCACTCGCAGGATGAGTATGGGCATCCGGGCAGCCTGATCTATGCCCAGCCCTGCCCAGCATACAGCTGGTGAATAGATGCCTTTGCTTTACCAACACAGGGACACAGACTCTTAGCTCCTAGAAAGAAATATTTTAAATGATGCCCTTCATTCACCCATACCCACTTTCCCATTTGGGAAACAGATAACCAGGGTTTCAAGAGTTCTTAGAGAGTCCAACTTCCAGATAGGGAAACTGAGACCACATATGTGTCTTCCTATATAGCATGTAGAGACGTGTGCCACATAACATTTCTGCAACGATGAACAATGCACATGATGACCCCGTAAGATTCTACCCGTAACCTAGTGACCTCATGGCTGTCTTAGTTTGTCTAAGTAGACTCTATGATGTCACAAACACATTGAAATCACCTAGTGACTCATTTCTCGGATTGTTTCCCTATCATTAAGCAATGCATGGCTGTCATTAGTTAGATCAGCACCAGAACTGAGCACAAGGCTTAGGACCCCAAGACCTGTCCTCCCTCAAAGCTCTGACAGCTTCTTTGTTTTTGTTTTAATAAACTGATTTGTATTTTAACCAGGTCAAGTGAAAGTGAAAATCCTGAAGTGCTCTGTTCCCACCAAGACCAAGGCTACAGGAGCAGTTAGTGTTAAGCCGACGCGGTCCACTTGCGCACAAGACTAGCCTGTGGGGGTCTTTTGAGAAGGGGAAAGGGTGCCGCTTTTAGGGAGGGACTTGGAGGAAGGGGGGTCTTTCTCTGGGCTCTGATGCAGCCCCCAGTCAGGGTATCTGGCTGCAGAGGTACACAGGCTGGTTCTGCACCACGAGCCACCAGGTGTCCTGGTTTGCCTGGAACTGGGAGTCTCCAGGATTCGAGACTTTGCAGGTAACCAGGAAAGCTCCATGCCATCAGGATGGTTCGTCCCTCTACCCACCCAGGGAGGCCTCCCTCTCACGTTCCTTCAGGGCACAGCCTACATGGGCAGACAGAATGCCACCAGGAATTTACACCAGATGCCAACCACAGCTTCCTCTGCCAGGTCAACCTCATGGAAGGCTGCTCGCAGTCTTCCAGGTGACGTGCATGCAGTCTCAAAGCTCTGAGCGCTTTACCTTCCCCCTTGCCGTAGGACGAGCTGGCAGTCCAGGACTTGGCCTCCACATATCCCAGCTCCCGGCAGACGACGTGGGCGGCGTGGATGGAGAAGTCGTCGTCGCACACCGTGCCCCACTGGCCGTTATAGTAGACCTCCACGCGGCCCTCGTTGTGCTTCCTCTTCTGGCCCGCCAGGCGCAGCTGGATCTTGACCACGTCTGAGGGCACCTGAGGCCGGTGGTACTCGGGTGCCGGCTGCTGGAAGTACTCGGGGTACTGGAGCTGGTAAGGCCAGCTGTCATACTGTGCCAGGCTCAGGGATGGCAGCAGGATGAGCACAGCCAAACAGCCGCAGAGGCCAGAGCCGAGCGGCCTCTCCATCCCTGTCCTGTGGCAGGAGTATCCCCCGGCCAGGGTCCTGGGGCTGTCAGGCGGGGCCGCTGGGCTGGAAGCAGCAGGAGCCTCTGGAAGGGAGGAGAGACGCATCAGGATGCGACGTGGGGTGACAGCCACCTGCATAACACTCAGTGATCGTACGCTGCTCCTCCCATCTCGATGCCAGCCCATCCCGGTCACACCTGACCTTTCAGGCCATGAGTCTCCACCTCGTCTGCCCACCAGCCTTCCCATGTCGCTAAAATGCTTTCGTTAGCAGGGTTCCTGCAGGGCACTCAGCACAGACTCAGTTTGAGGAGAGTTGTCTTTTTCTTTGAAGACTGTCTGGAGATGTGAGCAGTGTTTTGTGGGACTAACAAAGAATGGCTTCACTCGGCTCCTGCTGTCTTCTCATCTCTTTCTGGCACCTTTTAGGGGCAAACCCAACCCAGCTCAAAGAGGAGGCCAGGGAGCCTGGTGGGGGCCCATAAGGACTGGCATCTTGGCTGGGGCTGGGGACTGGGAGGGCAGTGGGTCTGAAGGGGGAGCGCGGGCTACTGGGTGCCCCTCTCCTGGATGCACCTGACCACCTCTCCCAGCCTCTCCTCTCCAAGGACCTGCTCAAGCCCCATGCACTCCAGCTCCAGTGTCCATACTGAACCAGCCTCCAGGGCCAGCTCCTGCCAAGCAAGGCAGGGTTAGGATCTGGACATTCTTCTGAAACTTTCCCTGTACTGTCACATGCCCAATTTGGTTACCAACCCAGGGCAGCTTCTGCCTCGCTCTTCTCTGGTCACTCGGTGGGAAACATACAGGCTCCGAGGTCACATTTACTGAACATGGAAGTAATCAGACTCCAGGGACTGAGCTGCTAGTGGGTAGTGGGGTGGGAGTGCTGCCCTGAGGCCGCCCTACATGGACAACTGGAGGACAGGGTCCTCCAAGAACTGCCCACTTCTCTAGCGCAAAAGGTCCTTCCTTCCACTGGACATGAGCGACCAGAAGGACACGGCCTCTTCAGGGTGCTGAGGGGAATGCATGGCGTCACTCCCTGACTCTCTCTTTCTGATCCTCTTACGATTCAAATAAAAACTGTCCCCAGAATCTTGTTTTCAGAGCAGAGGCCTGTTTAGAGGGGTGAATGCCACTGGGGCTGTGATTTGGAGGGGTGTATTCTTGTCCCTAGCTCTTCCCTCTCTCTCTGCTTCCTGGCTGCCAAGGGTCGAGCAGCTTTCCTCCACCACACCCTTCCATCATGATGTTTCTGCCTTGGAGCCAGCTGACCATGGACTGAATCCTCTGAAAACCATTAGCCAAAATAAGCCTCTACTCCTTTAAGTCACAGGTGTCAGGGGTTTTGCCCCAGAGGTGGAAAAATGAGGAATACAGCTCGCCACACATTTAACCCTTCCTGTGCTCTGCTTTTAGGCACCAGGCCTTCTGCTGCCCTAGCAGGCTGCCTTAGCATGCTCCTGAGCCTGTCATATCTACGGCTTATAGTCCTCACCACAAGATGGGTGAGGCCACCAAGACAGGAGGCGTCCAAGCCCCTCCTAAAGAGACAAGGGTCCTCTTTAGCCAATCTGAAAGCTACAGAGAACATCTGAGGCTTGTGTCTTACTCCTAGAGACAAGCCACAGATGCCCTATGACAGTTTCCTCCCTTTTCACAGTGTCCACCCCTGAGGGACTCAGAGGACTGAGCTCAGGCTGCTCCTGGAGTAGGGGAGGTGTTAAGCTCTATGTAGCAAACGGGAGAGCGGCCGATGGGAGTCTGAGAGTCAGCAGAATGGGAAGAGCACACTCTGGAGCCAGATGGTCTGAGCTTGAATCCTCACTCTGACACTTATGAGCTGTACAACCTTGGAAAAAATGCTTAACTTCTTTGCACTTCAATTCCCTCACCTACTGGATGGGGATAATCATCATATCTAACCACAGAATTACTCTGAAGAGTAAATGAATGGTGCCTCCTGAGCACCACAGAAGCATTTGCTAAATGAAATTTTTAAATCTTCAGAGTCGTGGTCACTGTACCCAGTGGAGTTGACCTCTGTGAATTCCAGAGTGAGGTCATTTAGCAAGAAACTTTGTCCACTTGGTCCTTACATTATTCCGAGATCAGGGAGACCACCCTAGATTGGAGGTGTGTCTCAAGGAGGAGGAAACAGATTCGGATATGGGCTCCTAAACAAGTGTTCCTCAAAGACTCATGTATTGAGGGCTGGATCCTCAACGCAGCAATGTGCAGAGGTGTGGTCCAGAGAGGGAACTGGATCACAAGGATCACTGGATCAATCCATTGTTGAGTTCTTAGCCGAATGGGCTATTAAAAGGGAAGGCCTAGCTGGAGGAAGGAGGTTACAGGTGCATGACATAGAAGGGTGCATCTCCTCTCCGTCCCTTCCTTTCTGGCTCTCTTGCTCTCTTTCCTTCCTAGCTGCCATGAGGTGAGCAGCTGTGCTCTACACAGCCTTTCTCCCATGATGGTTCTGTCTCACCACAGGCCCAGAAACAATGGAGCCAGGTTACTTACCATGGACTAAAACCTCTGAAATCATAAGCCAAAATAAATCTTTCCTTCTTAAAGTTGATATCCTCAGGTATTTTGTTACAGCAACACAAAGTTAACTAACACATATCCCAAAGGGCAAAGCCAGGAGAAGCAGGTGAAAGGTAGAGGAGGCATAATAACCTCATTTTAATCACATGAGAAGCAGAGGGATCATATTGCTCAGTCCACAGCACATTACCACTGAGAAAGAACTAAATGATTTTCCCAGCATCAGAGTCACAGCTACCCACAATCTACTGTGAAAGAGGAGGTTCTCTGTGGGTTAGGATGGTCTCCAGTGCCCAGTGCCCCATGGTGGGTGCCAGGGCAGAGAAAGCCCTCTGGTATCACTGGAGACCCAGAAATTCTCACTCTGTGCCTTATAAACGAGGCCAGAGAGTGGTGAGATTCTTACAACAGCCCCGTTCAAACCATACTTTGACATACAATGGTTTGGCCACATTTCATTCCCATCAAAGCACATTTACATCCACAAATGCCACTCGGTCTCTAGGGACCTTGGTGGGTAGAGGAGGCAGCTATTAGATCTCTTGTAGGAGAAAAGAAAGAGCCACAGAGTATGAGGAACTTGACCAGAGTAGGATGGTTAGCACAGGTGGAGCAAGCACTGGTCACCCCCAGTCTACAAAAATGTCAGGGATCCATCATCACATATGAAAGAGTCTGAGTTCAGCCTGGGATCCAATCAGGTACAAAGGTATATTCCTGGCCTCACTTCCAACTACCTCTCTGCCTTCGCTTACCCCAGCCCTTTCCGTGCCACACATCCAATCCGCAGGCCCTATACTGGTGTGTTTTTTGCTACCCAGAGCACTGTGCCTCTGGCTCCTGCTGTCCGGAGTGCACAAGCCACAGCCCTTCACAGGCCCTCCTGGGCACAGTGAATGTCTTCTCTGTTTCCTCTAACATCTCATGTTGCTTGTGTAACACTCGTGTCGTGTCTGGCTTGACCACCAGAGTCTCGGTCCTGAAGGATGGAAACCACCACTTTCTCATTTTCCCGAAGTAGCATATCTATTTCCATGGCAGACTAGTTTGGTTCAGATAAATCTTCTCGCCAAGAACAATTAGAAAAAATAGATAAAATACTAAAAACACATACTGCCATGCTCTTAATAATATTTCACTCAATAATGGGCCACGTATACAACAGTAGTTCCGTAAGATTTGAATGGAGCTAAAAAATTCCTATCTCCCAGTGACTTGGTAGCGACCCTCACATTACAGGAGGATGTATTACTGCCATGTTTGTGGTAACCCTGGTGGAAACAAACCTACTGCACTGGGAGTCATATGAAAGCAGAGCACATTCAGTTATGTACAGTACATAACACTTGGAATAAATGGCTATGGCACTGGTTATGTACAAGGTGTGACTGAAATACACAGTGTATGTTTAAATTTTTTTAAATGCATTAAAGTAAAAGACACATTGTTATAACCTCCCCTCAAAAGACTTCCCTTTGATTTGAACACACTTATCCCATTGTTTTTGCAGCTTTCTGAAGCACTTCTGGGAGTCCTCTTTCATGAGCTTCTTTAAAAGTTGTGATAAAAAATATGGGGAATGCAGCTGCCAAGTGCCATCCAAATGAAATAAGCATGTAAAAAATATTAGAGTGTTTCCTCATCTGCCTTATTCACCAGATCTGGCACTGTGTGACTTCTGGTTCTTCCTCAAAGCCAAAATGACCATGAAAGGTAAATGTTTTGAATTGATTCAAGACATTGAGACAACCCTAAGAGTACAAGTAAAGATAGTCAGGAAAGAGGACTTGCAGAGCTGCTTCAGATAGCGCCGAGAACAATGGGTAAGTGTGTTCAAAGTGAGAGAGACGACTTTGAGGGGGATTAATGTCAATGTGCCTTTTACTGTAACACATTTTTAAAAAATGTAAATATTCCCTGATTTTTGATCACATGTGTACGAACTACACTATACTTTTTATTATTATTTAACAGTGTACTCCTCCTACTTGTTAAAAAGTTTACTGTAAAGCAGGGTGCATGTCACAGCTGCACAGCCCACTCCTCAGGAGATGGGTTTCGTGCTTCTGAGTGTCATAACTGCACCGAGAGGTCACACTGCAGGACTGACCTGCATCGTGCAAGTTCGCGTCCGTGTAGTCTGTGAGGTTCGCACAGTGGCGAGTCAGCTGATCTCGCACTCATCAGGACATGTCCCCATGTCGAGCAGAACATGACTGTGTTCAAAGACACTGGAAAGCTACCAAGCAGCAAGATAGGCTCCAAGACTCCAGAGAGATGGGGACTGCAGGGAGCTGAGGCTCCAATCTGCCTCTGTTTCCCCTCCACCCACAGGGGACTTGCTGACTCCAAGGTCACTGAGCTGAAAAGCTAAGCAAAGCTCTCGCAGCCTCCAAGGATAGACAGACAAGAAAAGAACTGGAGTTCAGAGCCTGCAAAAGAGGAAAGGACCCATTAGATGGCCCTGGGCTTCCAGTGGAGTCTCCAAAGAGCTGAACTCTACACATTAGGGCACAGAGTTGTTCGAAAGGTCTAAAATCCACATCCTCAGAATCCCAAAGAAGAGGAAAGAATGTGGAGAAAAAATATTTGAAAAGATAATGGCCAAGAATTTCCCAAAATTTACAAACACCCTCAAGGCCACACAGTATAGTTTATACAAAGAACTAGCCAAAATCCAGCTGTGGAAGATCCACAACAGAAAACCCTAAAGGCAGCTAGAGTATAACAGGGATGCTATTTCCAGAGAACAACAAGACAAGCAAATGTACTGGCCTTGCCACAAAAACAAGGGAGGAAGAAGATAATAGCTTGGAATTTTCAAAGCCCCCTCCCTCAAATACAATCAATAATCCGCAGTACTTACTGAAGAAAGTGGAGGTGAAACAAGGATATTTTGTTACCAGATGATCCACAAGATGGAAATACTAAACAGAGTTCCTTAAGCCAAAGGAAACATAATCCCACGCAACAGTGTGGCAGTACAGGAAGGAAAGGAGGCTATGGAATGGGAAACTATGCCAGTAAACCTAAATGAAAGTCCACTGTGTAGACAGATCATAATGTCTTTAAGAGTTTTAAGTATTTATATCATGAGATAGAGGTATAGCTCAGTGGAAGAGTGCTTACCTACCATGGGTGAGGCCCAGGGTTCAAACCCCAGTGTGATAGCTAGACAGACAGATAATTATTAGATGTGTAATAATTATTATTAAAATTTGTGGCAACAATAGCACAAGAGCCAAGTGGGGTTGGAGTTGAAGTGTTTTAAGGTTTTTGTATGGCCTGAGGAGCGGTAAAGTAACTGTTTCCCACTAGATTTTACCTAACCTAATAGATGCATGCTGTTACCTTTATGGTAATCACCATAAAAATTGTAACACAACAGAGTAGAATAGATTAATAAAGAGTAAATAATGGAATTATAAACAAATACTTGATGAGTTAATCCACTCTCTATAGCTGTGACAAAATACCCTAGATAATCACCTTATGAGGTGGGTTCATTTTGCTTCACAATTTCAGAAGGTTCAGTCCATAGTTGCATGGCCCTGTTGCTGTGGGCCTGTGGCATTATGGTGGAAGCATGTGGCCAAGGAGGTTGCTCACCTCATGGTGGCCAGGAAGCAAACAGAGAGGTGGACAGAGACCAGCAACCTGATACTTCCTTCAAGGGCATGACCCCAGCGACCTGACCTCCTTCCGCTAGGCCTCACCTCCTGAAGGGTCCGACACCTCTTCATAATGCCACAAGCTGGCCGAAAAGCTTTCACCCTCTGGGCCTTTATGAACTGAACCATAGCACCTGATTAATCCAAAATGGAAGCCATAAAGCAGAGAGATAGTCAAGTAGAACAACTGTCATAAATAGAAAAGATATTCAGGTAGTGGATTTAAACTCAAATATATCAGCAATTACAGTAGACAGGATAAATATTCCAATTAAAAGACAAAGAGCTTCAGGACAGACTTAGCAAAAATAACCCAACTTTATGTTTCTTATAAGAGGCATAAAGGTTTGATGGAAAGGGAAGGAAAAAGATGTACTGTGTACTCATTAGCCAAAAAGAAAGCTGTTACAAAGTGAGATCAAGTTGACTTTACAACAGGAAACATTACTAGAGACCAAAAGGAATGAGAAGCAAAGAGCCAATCCCCCAGAATATACAATTCTGGTACATTTATAAGCATCACCCCAATACACATGAAATAAAATATTCACAGGACTAAAAGGAAAAAACAGATCACTCCATAATCACACTGGAGATTTTACACACCTCTGTCAGTGACTGACATCAGAAACGCAGGAAAATCATGTCCCTGAAGACGCAAATGACACGATCAACAAACCTGACTGAATTCGCACATGTTTATACACAGTCTTCACAGGACAGATTCACTTGAAGGACACATGGAAGATTTCCTAAAATGAACCCCAGTTGAACCATAAAGCAAATCTTAACACAAGCAATGAAATCATACAGAATGTACCGTCTGACCAGACTAGAATTATGCCATAAACCCATAATAAAAGAAAAGCTGGTGTATGTATGTTTTCTGTTTCTCATAACACAAAAGTAAAGACTGGGTAAATTATATAGAAAAATGGCTCCTTCTGGTTCATGACCTTGGAAGTTCAAGGTCAAAGGGTTGCATCTGCTGGCAGAGTCCACAGGTGGCACAGGGATCGCATGGCAACAGACTGGGAGCGCACGTGTGTCTCTTCTGATCTCTCAGCCTCTTCTTCTTTTCTTAATTGTTTTCCAAGACAGGGTCTCACAATGTAGTGCAGGCTGGCTTGAACTCCTACGTGGCCCAGGCTGATCTCCAACTCACAGTGATCTCTCCCTTTTCCTATAAAGCCTCTAGGATTCAGTCATGGGGGCACCACCATAATAATTTTATCTAATCCTAGTAGTCTCCCAAAGGCTCCACTTCTTTAATGCAACACAAAGGAGATGAAATTTCGACACATGACTCCTTTGGGGACACACTCAAATCATATTCAAACCACGGCAAACAGAAATCCCCAAGTATTTGGAAGTGATGAATAAGGAAATAAATCTGTGACTGCTAATCTCCATCCAGCCCCATACCACATTCATTTATTCATTCATCAAACACTTATTGGGATTCTACACATGTGGGCTCTGTAGTAAGCGAAGCAGAAGTGTCTGTGCTGTGGCACTAGCATGAAGCCGACAGTGTAGCTTTGGGTACCCACAGGGTACCAATGAACATTCAAGGACCGACTTCTCTGAGTCTAGGTGATGCGACACTGAAGTACAAAAGGGTTTTCATTTCTACTCTGTCCCCTGTATTCTCATCTTGTGGACATTAAAGGCAGAGAGGCAGTGATTTCCCAAGGATCAAGCAGAGTGATTTACAAACTGCTAACTTTATAAAGCACCCTCTATATTCATAAAACAGCGGCAACCTTTGACTGCAGTTTTAGTTATTCACAGTCAACTGCAATCCAAAAATATTAAAGGAGAAAATGATAAAAATAATTTGTTAGTCTTCAACTGAGCAGCTGTTCTGAGTAGTGGTGAAATCTTGTGCCACACCTTGCTCTATCTGGCCCCAGCTGTGAATAATCCCTGTATCCATGGTAACTTGCATCTTCGTGGTACACATGACCTCCATGAGTTACTTAGTAGCTTATCTTATGACTGATAGGTTTCCCAATGCTTCAGTACTTGTTAAGTAACCACTATTTGACTTAAGAATGGCCCCAAAGCTCATAGGTAATAATGCTGGCAACTAGGCACATCGAAGAGAAGCCATAAAGTGCTTCTTTCAAGTGAAAAAGTGAAAGTTTTCAACTTAAAAGAAGAGAATAAAGTTATATGCTGAAGTTGCTAAGATCTACAGAAAGAACAAATCCTCTCTCTCTCTCTCCCCTTTTCTCTCTGTCTTTTTTGAGGATGGGGACTAAACCAAGGGCCCTGGGCATGCTAGGCAAGCCCTCCACTACTGAGCAACTTCCCCAGCTAAGAATAAATCTTGTATCCATGAAATTGTGAAGACTGAAAAAGAAATGCATGTCAGAAGGGTAGGTATGGCACAGTATGTTGTTGAGAGAGAGACTGTTGATCTCTTACTGTGTCTAATTTACAATGAAACTTCAGCACAGGTATGTCTCGATAGGGAAAAAAGCATGGGATATACTGAGTCCAGCACTACACTACCTGCAGTTTCAGGCACTGCGGGTGGGGGTCTTACAACACTTCCCTGCAGATAAGGGGAGGTTACTGTACCCCGGTGTTTCATCACCAGATGCGGTAGGCAGATTACTATCTTTAGGAGGAAACTGAGGTACACAGAGGCTCAGTAAATTGCCCAAGCTTGCACCGATGTAAAGTACAAGCCAGGACGTGCACGTGGGCACCAGGCTGCTGGGCTGTGCCCCTCATCGGTGCTCTGTCTGCTGTCCCAACACCTGCCTCCCCCTGGCCTCTCCACACAAGGGCTTCAGAGGCATCTAGATCCTCTAATCCAGTTCCAGAAAAAAGGGAGTGTAGGTAATCTTGCAGTTTTTGCAAAGAACTACAAATCTCTGGATTTGTGTATCTATAAACTGCCCCACCCTTCCCCTGGTCTGTCCAGTCATCGGGAATGTCATGTCCAGTGCCTAATCTTCCTTAGAAAAGGCTTCTGGATCTTGTTCTTCCTTTTGGGAGCCTTTTCCTACTCCCGCCTCTGGGGAATTATAACATATTAGACCCAGCTGCTTCTTTCTGCTTTTAAAAATAACTGTAATGGATTCCCCCCTCTTATTTGTGAAAGTCATACAAGCTGATGTTAAAAATCTGGAAAAATCTGAACTGGTGAAAGAAAGGAAATAATTTGCAACACCACCGTTGTGGGTAAGCAGTATCAAACTTGTGGTATGTCTCTTCGGGTCTTTTTTGTACATATTTCATTTAAACAATTGGAATCATTTTGTCCAGATTGCTTCATAAACTGCTATTCATGTTGAACAGCACACCATAAACATTCTGCCTCAGTGACTATTTTATAAGGGTTTTATTACATAGCATTCAGTTGTATGGCTATAGCATAGAACCGTGCTTTCAATTTTTTTTAATTGCCACACATATTGTTGCAATGAATATCCTTGTTGCTGAAACTTTGCATAATCTTGGGATAAATTCCTAGAAGTAAAACTGCTGGGGCAAAGTGTATATACAAAGTCAACACTTTTGCAAAATTATATTAACTGCCTCCTAGAAAGACTGTGCCAATTTACACATGGCCAGCTGTAGGTAATTTCCCCCAAACTTAAAAAAGTGGCCATGACTGTGTTTTCCAACTTTCCTCCATCTGATGACAGAAAAAGGATATTTTGTTTTAACTGGCATTGCTTTTATCACCAGGGACTTTGAACATTTCTTCCCCACCTGAGTTTCTTTCTTTGGAGACCATGTTTTCCTGCCTTTTTCTACTGAGGGTTTTCCATATTTGCTTTTAAGATTCACTCCCCATGCTGGCATCCATCCAACCCATACAGGGAGGGACTATCAGGCATCTCGGATGAACAGGGACCTCGAGAGGTGGGACTTGCTGACCACAGGGCCCCGGCCACACTGCCTTCTGATTCAAACCAAAGCACCCTGTGTCTCTTGCCTTTTTGGATGCTTGATTATAAACAATTATGGTCTGTTCCCCATCTGTTCTTCTGGACATTTGAAGGCATCTGGACTTGTAGAAGACCACTTTGTGTCTTCATACCTGCTCTATCAGTTCTTGGTCAGAGACCTTCGGTTTCACAAAAGAAACAGAAGCCTGAATGCAGACACCTCACAGTGCCACAGTTGGGAAAGGGTCAGACAGCAAGATGACCTGATCTAGGTAGTCCTCATTGCAGATGTCTGATGCGGCCCCTTTGCATCCATAGTCCAGGAAGAGTCTGCACCATGAAGCCGCATCACCATGCATCATGGAAAACCCAGAATCCTCAACCCTGAATGCAAGCAGACAGAGCCTGCCAACTGGGCCAGCCGAACGCAGATGAAGGCCAAGGATTCCTGTAGCTCAGTTCACACACAGCCAGCAGCGCTGAGAGTTCACAGGCATCTGGGGGTCTGTGGCCCATGAGGAAGACCCACCTTATCTGAGCAGGGACTCGGAAATGTGCAGCAGGCGGTCTTAGTTACTTTAGAGTGGCTTGCTCAGAGCATGACCTCTAAGCATTGAAGTATTTGACAGACAGAAGAAAAGCCAGTGGCTGTCAGAAGAAGCCTGACTGTGGCTTATCAGAAAGTGGTAAATTATGTCCCCAATACTTTGTCACTGAGCTTGTGACTAAGCAGTTGAGGATATAATTACATTCAATTCAAACCATTCTAGCCTACCATGTTCACAGAGTTGATAACAGCATAAGCTCTCAGACAACAGGAGTGTCTGAGAGATGGAGAGAGAATTCCTTCACACAGCTGGGCGTGGGGGCCCAGTTATTCCTGACAAACATCAGCACACCTTCTCCAAGTTCCTGTACACCATTCTTGCCTTGTGTTCAGGGACCATTCAGACAGCCACGTGTCCTTTTCCACATGCAATGAGGTGTATGCATGGCCAATTCTCTGCTGATGCTAAGTAGCAAGGACTAATATGTTAGAGCCATGAGAAACCAGGTTCAAATTGCATCTCACTACTTTCTAGACATTTCTACTGACATTCTAGCTGGGTATGGTGGCTGAGGCAGAATGACAGCAAGTTTGAGCCCAGCCTGGGCAACTTAGTGATTTAGCAAGACTTTGTAACAAAATTTTAAAAAAGAAAGAAAAATGATAGATAAGATTGATCGATCGATCGATCTGGGGATGCAGCTCAGTGCAAAGGCTCTGCGTTCAATCCCTAAAATTGGAAGGAAAAAAAAAAGCTATTGATACTCAAGCACAACTTGGTTTTCTAAGCCCCAGAATTTCCTGCGTAAATACTAACAATGTAGACTTAAAAAAACAACTTTTTCAAGGGAAAGCATGGAGCACCTACACTTTAGGACTGTTGTAAAAATCAAACATCATCTTCCTCAAGCTGTTGGCCCATAGTAGGTAGCCAAAAAAAAATCAGCTGATATCTCTTGGTTCAAACAGGTGCTGCTGCTAGATTCCGGTCAGCCTATTCAAGGGCTATCTACACGACCGGTTGATGCCTAGCTGTCTAGCACCGAGGCTGTGTCTAAGCACAACCTTCATTTTCTCAAAGTGTCGGCTGGGGAACTGAGAGCTCCCAAAGATGAGCCTTGGCAGTTCCTTCCGGCTCCGGCTCTCCAGTGCCTTGCTTGGGAACCAGAAATGCACATTACAGAGTATCCGTGATTGGAGAAGAGCTTAATGACCTAAATAGAAAGGCCTCTTCATGTATGCTTTATAAGAGGCAGGTGCTAAACTGCAGCAATGATCTGACAAACATCACTCATGGGAGGCACGGGAGGACATCTTTGACCCTGACTAAGCTGCCCGCTCAGGATCTTTCCACTACATTCTGGAATCCTGATCTCTAACTCCAGCAATGGCTTTGTACTGATAATGGATGGATATAGGAAAATCCCTTCTGAAGTGTTCGGTAATTTTGACCCAACAGGGCTCTAAAAGGGAAAGAGGAAAATGCACAGCTGGAACCTGCAGGGCCCTCTTGTAGGTGACTCACTCTCCAGAGGCGGAGTCAGTCTGCCTAGGAAGGAATGTGAAAGGGCAGCTGGGGGACTCTGAGTACTGAGATTTCTTTGGGGCTGCTCACATTTTTTTCTTCCTCCAAAAGCAGTTCCTTTTAAATCATTTCATCATCCACCAGCAAACGACATTCTGTGACGTGGAACTTGCCTGCCTAACAATCCTTTCCGAAAAGCAAATTGGGCATTGGCCGTTGACAAAACCCCAAGTGTCACCTCCTACTACTGACACTGACTTTGCAGCAACCCACAGGACCAACTAATTGCTAGTCACCAATTGTTATAATATTTAGATATGCACAGATGGAGGGGTATAATCACATTATAAAATTAGAGGCTGTATTTGGACATTGTGCCTTTGGCTTTCAACGCTGCTGTTACTCAACATGATCATCATCTGATCCTTGTAACTGTCCACTCCTCCAACGTGAACACCTGGGCCTAGGACTTTGCTACAGCAGGACCCCTTTCCTACAGCAGGGTGTGCAACTGTCCTGTGGCTTCCCTGGTGGGTAGGCAGGTGACTCATTGCTGCCAGCACTTGCTCCACATCTCATACCCTGGAGCTCCCAGTTATGATCCTGTCTGGCCCGAATTTGAAGCACAGCATAAACAACCATGCCACTTCTCAGCAGGCACAGTGCCCACACTGCTGAGGACTGGGGCTTAACAGTGAGGCCGGAGCTCAGTTGCATTCTCTCACCCAGACAGAATGCTCCACTTGACATCTCTGCCAGATGCCAGCATTCAGATTTGGGGTGGGGTGGGCTAGGGGCCTCCCTGCCTGGGATTCCAACAGGAGTAATGAATGGTCCTTGGTCACCGTGTCCCAGTGCAGTGATCCCTGCTGCCTCCGGCCACATGGACACATTCCGTGGTGGAAGGAGGCTGTCTTGGATGAACAGGGTGGCTTGGAGGATGGGAGAACCGGGTGGGGGACGAGGCGGCCCTTCTGAACCACCTCAGACAAGAATGGAGACTTTGACACCAGGCTTGGCCAGGGCTGGTCCGTTTGGCCCCCAGCCAAGGATTCCACTCAGTCCTGTCTGTTTCTGGCCACAGAGCAGGAATACTGAGGGCACAGTGGAGTGGTAAGAAGGGAGGCATACAAAGCTGAATATTTTTCAGCTTCCAAAAAGAGGCCTTTATTGGCGTAATTTGTTATGACCAATCAGGGCTTCCCACAGCCCACCTCAGCTCTGGGTGGAATCTCATCTTGACCAGGCTGCTTCCTGGGGAGGTTGAAGGTACAATTTGAAACACTTTAAATTGTGTCTACTGGGGACTCTTGGATTGGATCAGAAAGCAAAAGCCAAATATATATAATGTCTGTAAGAGGCACATCTGACCTCTCCAACATGTAGGTGGTAAAGAAAGGACAGAGAAAATCCTCAATTAGTACTTGAGGCAATGTAGAAACTGAGTATAACAATGATGACATTCAGGTTCAATTTACCCAACCCCCAGCCCCTAAGAAAAATGAAAACATGTTTAGACTACAGGCTGACACACAATTAGAAAAACATGGGGCCAACATCCGAGAGGGCCCCCAGACTCCAAAGAGAGAAATCTTGGGCTGAATGGGTTACATAAGAAGTAAAAGGTAACTGATATTGTGGCTGGTTCCTAGCCACTGTTGAACAGGTGATAACTAGTTCAATTTAAAATTGGGAACAATCTGGACAAAATCCAGGGGGACATCACTGTACCTTTCAGCCATTCTAAACATGTCACTTTGGTGGCAAGTTTTAACCATCATTCCAAAACCCCCAACACACACACACACACACACACACACACAACTTTTAGCTACACACTATTTCTTAGAACTCACATCAGAACCAAATTGTGCTGAGTTTCTGTGCCACCTGGAAGATGTTGAAGTCCACCAAAGACAGGAAGGGAGGTGGGCAGAAGTGAGGCCCAGAATGATATACAGACTTGGGAAGCAATCCAGTAAGTGTAAAGGGAGGGGGAGCAATTTTGCAGAGATGGGCCGCACTGTGCCCAGTTCCTGGAGAAGAAGACCCAAGGCCTGGTCCAGGCACAGACACAGGCACGGAGGGCCTTAGAGAGTTGGGAGTTGGGGATCAGATGGGCAAACTAGGCGGGAAATGGTAGGAGTCCTGGGCTGGCAAGACGCACAAACCAGTTTTTCTGAGATGATCGGTCAGCTCAGCCCCGCAGTGACGTCCTCCCCAGCCTCCCTGTTTAGCTTGCCTTGTGCCTTACGTAGTGCCTGGTCATTAGACGGACTCACCCCGGCTTTGGACACCTTTTGCAACTCAGAGGCTGCTGGACCAAGCTCTCATCTGAGCCATGCGCCCTGGGGCAAAAGTCAATTTTTCAGGTCTGTGCTCCTGGATGAGAGCCAAAGACAGAGGGCTGAGAGACAGAAGGAGTAGCTAGCACAGGCCACAGCCCCATATTCCACTTGTCTGGAAGTGTCTGGCTCCATGGGGAGGTGGGAGAAGCGTGCTGTGCTCAAACTTAAGAGCCTGAGACCTGGGATCCTGCTGCCCGTGGCAGTGCTGTTGCCATCCAGGAGCCTAGGGAGCAACAGCAGAGCCACCAACTGCCACATCAGGGAAGCTGGCTGGGCTCAGCTGTGCAATTCTGAAAGGGCAAGAGAGGCCCAATGGGAATCAGGAGGATTTACTGGTGCACCAGGACTCAGTTGGACTCTTGTTTTGGGGTTTTATACATTTTCTAAAAGGGGGTGGTCTTTCGAGTGACATAAAGCTGGGTATGGTGGTTATAGAAGCAAACAGAAAGGTTAGTCACATCTCACAAGATGACAGTTTTGTTCCTTGTAAATCTTGTGAGAACAGGGCATCATGAACTTTGTTTATGGGAACGGTTGTCAGTCTCATCTGTGTCTTTGAGGGCATACAGTTCCTTAAAGGTTATAATGACTGTGCTTACAGGGATGTAACTGTGTGCCCTATTAGTACAGGGGTGGGGGTAGGTGTCCAGCCTTGAAGGTAGGCAGATTTCTGAAAGAATCCGGCTGTTTACCTTTTCTATAACAGAGCAGAGATCAGCAGTTACACGAGGGGAGGTGGCGGGGAGCTACAAGGAGCTAAGAGATGGCTTTCGAAAAGGGAAATTGATTTTTTAAAAAGTTCTGCTCTAGTTTTGCATGGATTCAGGCCGAGGGAAAACAGCTGGTTAGGAGACAATGGCAACTCTCCAGGTGCCAGGGAGGGGTGACATCATGACATATGTCACAATGTGTCATGACACTAGGACAATGGATGATGAAAATCAGTAGAAAAGGTGGGTGTGGCTCTGAGAGCTGCCAGGAAGAAAAAACACACTTTGTTGGAGGTGCTGGCACCCACTGTAATCCCTGCTACTCAGGAGGCTGAGGCAGGAGGATGGTGACTTTGAAGCCAAGCACAGCAAAATACAACAAAAGCACCTCAGGAACATCAATTTGAGAAAACTGCGAAAGATGAGAAACCCTGCAGGTTTCACTGATGTCTAAAATTCAGCTTTTTCTTCTTGGTCACCAACGCGGTCCCTATGGATCGTTCAGCAGAATGCTGTGAGCACATGACTTCTGGGCAGTTTCAAGGAGGTTTAGAATCATCCTCCGACATGGTTATCGGCACACATGAGCGCAATAGCTCCAACTCCAGGGAGCCTGATGGAATCCAGGTTTCCTCCTCTCCATACTCTGTGCTGCTGCCAGCCCAAACTCTACAAATGCTCAGCCAGCATTCTGGGGCTGCTGTTGGCTCTAGGCGGGCACCATGGGGTTAGTTGCCAGGCATGAGGATATTACTCTTGACTGAAGGTTTATCTCTAAATGCATATATCAAATATCATGTCTCTCTTGTTCCTGTGTCTCCTGCTGCAATGGCCAGGGTGCCAGGCATGCAGGGAGTCACCAACAGATCATTTTAGTTCAGAAGAGCATGAAGGAAGACCAGATGGGAAAGGACGGGAGAGGAGGGGAAGGGAGGCAGGAGGGCGGGGCAGGACCCAAGAATTCTGCTGAAGACCAGAGCTCCAGCAGAAGCTGATGAAAGAACAGGATTTCTCCCTGCGGATTTGAACACCAAAGAATGAGATATCGTGGTCACACCCAAGACAGCCACCTGCAACCCACAGTGTTGTCCTTCCTTCCTTGGACCCACACAGAAAGAAACTATTTAAGCCAATCTGGAGGACTTCTGGAGTATAAACTGTGGCTTTCAAACACCTCTTCCAAACCCTATCATGGCGGAGCAATTGAATATCCAATCCCAAGACCTCAAGGTTTATCTGAAGCAGCCCTGTGTAGGCTAGAAAGCCTTTACTCTTAAATGCTTTCCTCAAACTCGTGGCCTCCTGGTGTTCTTCATCTAGGTGGTAGTTACAAGGACTGGCAGACTTGGTAGAAGTTTACACATAACAGGTATTTGTGCACCAATGTTCACAGTAGTGCTATCTCCAAATGCCCATCGGTGGGTGAGCAGATAAACCAGGTGTGCTATAAATGCACAATGGAATGCTATTCAGCCATAAGAGGCAGGACAGTCTGACTCATGCTACACTGTGGAAGAACCTCGCTAAGTGACACAAGCCAGTCACAGAAGAAGAAATACTGCAAAATCCCCTTTGTATGAGGTAGCTAGAGCAGTCCAACCCACAAGGACAAGGTAGAATGGTGGCTCCGGGATGGGGAAATGGCAAGTTGGTGTTTAATGCTTACAAATTTGCATTTTGGAAGGTGAAGAAGTTAAGCAGATGGACAGTGGTAATGGAAGTATAACAAGGTGAGTGTACTGAATGCCTCTAAACTGCACTTAAAAGTGGTTAAAGTGGTGAATTTTGTTATGTGTATTTACTACAATAAAAACCAGTGCAACTAAAATGATTATCCAGGTAAACACAGATGCAATATTATTTTACCTATGTACACTATTCTTGAAAAAAGGTTCATTTTAAAAATGCGCTTTATTTCAATATTTGTATTTGCTGTAAAGAAGTTTTAGAAAGATATTTAGAAATTTACTTTTCTTGCTAGACCTTTGAGTTATGCAGGCCCTCTGAAAACCTGTGGTAGGTTTCTCCAGGGCCACCGATAGTAGATCAGGACAAGGATGCATGGGAGAAGTTCCTGGGTCCAAGTTCAAGGCCATTATAAATAAGCTGCAGTAGGGTGCAGTGGCACAAGTCTGTAATCCCAGTGCTCTGGGAGGCTGAGGCAGAAGAAATGCAAGATGGAGCTCAGCCTGGGCAACTTGGGAAGACCCTATCTCAAACAACAGAACAAAACAAAAACAAACAAACAAACAACAACAACAACAAAGAGCAGGGGATGTAGCTCAGTACCAAGGCCTTGAGATTCCGTTCAGATCCTAGCACTGCCAAAAAAAAAAAAAAGTTGCAAATTCAGTTGTTCACAGCATTAGGCTGTTCACTGATATGCCACCTTCCCATACTGTGCACATTGTGTAGACACATCGCATTGCTTCTGCAGAAGATACTCTTAACTCTCTGTTGGCAAGTCATCTAGGAGAACAAAAGGTCGCTGTTGCCCAGGTCATCCACGGAGCAGCTGAATGTGCCTGTCTGGTGTGAATCCTAGCAAAGAAAAAAGCTAAAGAGAGAACACACTGCCATCTGGACATAACATACAGTGTCCTTGGTATCTGTGGGGATGAGTTCCAGGACCTCCCTTGAACACCAAAAGCTTCGGATGCTCACTTCCCTGTATAAAACGGCACAGTATTTGCACAGTGCTTACACACACGCACCTATAAACTTTAAATCATCTATGTCTAGATGAACAATAATACCTAATACAATGCCCACACATCACTTCATTTACATGGATCCCACATAGTACTCAGCGCAGGGCAAACTGAAATTGTGCTTTTGGGAAATTTTCAGAATAAAATGTGGTTTTCGATCTGCAGTTGGTTGAATTTGCAAATCCACAGGGGACTACCTGTAACTCAATAAAATCCTAAAGGGATCCAAGAGCCTTGGTTGAGAACTTGTGATCAGCTGTGATGTTAACCACATCCTCATGAGCTGCCTAAAACTGTCCTTGCTTCAACATCCTTATTTCCCAAACATAACTTTCCTGGTAACATTGTTTCTTCCAAGGAAAATGCAAAATACTTTTTAGAACTCTGGACAGGTACCTTATACAAACTATCACCACTGGGCTGTATCATCCTGAAACAAGTGGCTAATCCGAAAAGGTGGTTCTGGTACCTAGAGGCTTCTCTCATGCACTGTGTGGGAGGCCAGAGAACACACCTGGCCAGGTTGTCTCCCCTGCTGAGCACATACTGCGCTCGAGGCTGGGAGTGCATCTGCAGGAGAACTAGGATGGTGGGGCTCCAACCTAAAAGACCATAAAGACCATAAAGAGATGCACCTGCTGCTTCATCTCTGTGGACAGCCACTGAACCTGTTTTCTAGCCTATAGCTGCTACCCTTGCTGTTTCTTGTGGCCTTAGAGCAGGGTGGGCTGCAGCCACTTCATCTGAGACCTCATGGCCCATCAGAGTATGACTGCCAGGCATACTGACCACAAAAGCTTTTCTCTAGAAGGAAATGAACAATGGTAATGACAAGCTGCTCTTCTTAAGCCACAAAGCCCCCAGGAATAGGGAACATACTTCCCCAAGGGTTCCAAAATTGTAAAACAAAGAAGCAATCATGCTCTCGCTGGTGCAGCTGCTGATGTGGACCCACCTTGACAGTCTGCCCCAGTGGAGACAGCCTCTTAGCTAAGGCAGAAGGGAATTGAGGGTGTCAGAAAACAGTGTGGTCTAAGCTGAAGGTCCTGCCCCTTTTGAGGTCCCCCGGTTGGGCAATGAGTTGCATCAGCCAACTTATCTGCCCCTGACTGTATTGTGGAAAATCTGTTCTTTCTCTGGCATATGTATGTGCAACAAATACAGCAACAGATAATGTAGGAGTCCAGGAACAAAATCCTTTTCCCCGCATTGCCTGCCAAGGAAGGGGGGCTCCAACTTATGAGCCTTATTAATATGACATAAAAATGTCTTCTTCTCACCCCATTGCAGAAGCAAATAAACACAACCAATAAAAATGTTAAAAGCATTCTGTAAATAGGGAGGGGTGGAAAGGAGGGAAGTGGAATGGGAAAAACAAGAACCTAGATATATTATGTACAAGTACAGATTCCCAATGATGAACTTAATGGAAAAAAAATGCTAAAAGCAAAATGCTCTGCTGTTGTAGATCCTCACCAGACAATGGCAGAATAAACAAAGCTGTCCATAACTAAAGACTTCAGGGGAAATTTATACTTCCGGTCCTTCCCTGTCACTGGGGTCAGGGGCATCTGCATGAAGATGCCAGCTGCCAAAATATCCAGGTGACGGTCAAAGAGGGGTGATTTGTTCCCCACCAGATTTCCTCCTGGGGACTTTGTTTCTTCTAGGAATCCCAGCTGCAGTCACTTCTCACATCTTACTTCAAGATGGAGAAACCAGGGAACTCAAAAGGATAATATTCTCCAGCCTGCAGCCCTTGGGAGGCAAGTTGCTTTCCTACAGTTTTACACTAAGCTGGGAAACAAATCCCCAGGCTTCCTGGCTTTGAGGCTCTTTTATCTCAAGCAACAAACAGTCGATTACTAAATGGTTATGCAAGGATTCTGCTCAGGATGGAGCCCAAGCTAAAGTGAAGTCCGTAGCAAGCTGCTGCTATCCCAGAGCAGCAAGCACTAGAAGTCCCAATGTCCAGGGGTGTGTGGGACAGGAGGATGCTGGCTTCTATCGCCACCAGCTGTGCCATCCTGTGCCATCTGGAAAACCACCCTCTTTTCAAGTTTCAGTGGCATAAAATGAATTTAACAATACCCGCCTCACTTGTTAGTGGGACATTGTAAGAATCAAATGATATAGTGGATAGCAAAGTGGTTTGAAAGGAATAACATAGTTGGCATAACATATAATCCACAGAACTCAGATCAACTATAAAAAGAACACTTTGCGGGGAAGACTGGGAGAAGTTTTTAACATAGACTGAGTAATAAGTGATACCAAAGAATTTTTGTCATTTTCTTAGGTGTAAAACGGCATGGTAGTTATGTAACTAAATACCTTCAGAGATCACACTGAACTACGTGGGGATGAAACGGCATGATGTCATGGATTTGTCTTAAAATATTTCAATGAAAAAAGAAAAAGAAAAGGCACAGACGATGTAAGTGTGGTGAAATGTTGGTTAATGTTGAGGCTGGCTGAGAAGTACGTGGGGATTCATTATACCCTGTTTTCTAATGCATATTTGAAATTTTTCAGAATCAAAATCTAAATAAACAATGCACAATTTTCCGGGACATTAATCAGCTTCACTGACCATTATTACATCCAGAGCAGAGAAAATCTGCTTCCTTCACAAGGCCCTGCCAAATTGGTCATTCAGAGGTCAGAGGGTGAGGGCTTGGGAGAGGCCAGGAGAGGCCAGGCAAGGAGCCGTGCTGGGAAGGAGATAAATAAATGGAAGTGTCCTGTCCTTGCAGGATCTCTGGTCTGGAAAGCATCAAAACGTCAGGCAACAAGTAACACAGATGTGTGCTTTGTCTTCAGACGTGAGTCTTACATTCAGCTTTGCCAATGAATGGCCAAGTGACCTTAACCCAAGTCACTTTTTAACACAGAGTCTCATGAAGACAAGGAAATGCACAGAGAGAGAGAGAGAGAGAGAGAGAGAGAGAGCGAGAGAGAGAGGAAAGAGACTTGTCTTGATCTTGGGGAGAGCTCTGACAGACACCAGGGACCCACAAGATGCATATACTTTGCCATGGGTTTGATGGGTCACTCCAGGAGGAGGGGCCATAAGGGTAAAGGGCAAAGGAGTGAAGGAGATCAAAAATATATTCTAGGAGGGGTTCAGTGAGTCAGGCCCTCCTGTGGGAGCTCACCTGGGGAATGAACTCTGTCCTTTCTAGGCCTCATCCCTGGTCATTTAGCACCCAAGCTGCCATAAATAAAGAGCGATTCCCCAAAGATGACAAATGGGCTTCGGGATCTCCAGGACAGACAAGGTCGTGGCCGGTGAGGGAGGGCTCTGGAGCAAGGGATATGGATTCAGTTCCCCGCACTGACCAGGGTTCAAGTTTCCTCCTTTGCGAAACGTCAAGGACTGGGCTGTTTTAAGGCTTCCACAGTTCCGAGATTTTAGGAGATAAAACTAATTCGGGGTATATCTCTGACTGTCCCGTGCTGTATCTCTCCTCCCATCAGGACTCGAGGACTTCGAACCACACTGAGTAACTCAGTCCGCGGCCCCAGCCCTGTTCTGCTGCGCACCTGCCCCCAGCTCTCTCCGATTTGGGGTGCCGGGGTCGGGTGGAGAAGTGATGGAAAGGGAGGAACCTTTCTCATCTCTTCTGACCATTTCTATTCCAACGCTGGCTACAGCGACACCTCGAGCAGATAGCTACACCCGAGGGCTGCCCTTCCTAGATTTGGGCTTGGGAGGAAGGGGGCGCAGTGGGGAGAGCGCATGCGTGAAAGTTGGAGGTACTGGGACCCCGGGACTAACTGCCTAGCCTGGGGTTCGCTCTAGCAGAGGCTGTCTTGAACGCACGACCCCTGGGTTCGCTGGTGCGTGTTCTTTCCTACTCCGCACGCTCCGGGCGATTACCGGAGGACGGTCCTGTGCCCCGGACGAGCCAGGGCGATCGGGGGTGAAGGAATACTTGGCGCGCGGACCGCGCCTCTCCTCCCGCGGGGCTCGGGGAGCTCTGGCGCGCAGCCGAGCCATTGCAGCCGCCTGGCAAGAAAACCCAGTGCCTGGCTGTGCGCACTGGAGGGTCGCAGCCGTCTCGGCCCAGCGCGTCCACATCCCCAAACCCACGGCTCCAGGACGTCCCCTGCCCCGCGCTCCACGTCTGAAAAGCCACAACCGCGGCCACCGCACGGTCCTCGGCGTCCCGGCATCGCGCGGCACCCTCCACGCACCCCGTGCGCGCTGAGGATCCGCCGGCCCCGCTCCCCGGTCGCAGCGCCCCCCCGCCGCGGCCGGGCTGGGCCGGGCGGGGCCGCCGCGTTGGAGGGCACGGTGACCCCGCGCGTCCCGCAGCGCTCCAGCACGAAGCCCTTGCTCTGCGCCGCCGCCCGGGCCCCAGCATCCCGAGCAAGGCCGAGATCCCGGGGCGACGCTCCCGCTTTCCCCCGACCCGCGGGGGACTGGTGGCGCGGGGCGCGCTCTTACTTGGTCGCTGGGTCCGCTGTGGCCGGGCCGGGACTGGGCTCTCCACGGTGGCCCCTCTCCGCGCCCGTCCCCGCGGCACCCCTTTCCCGAGCCAAGGGGCCACGCCGACTCCTCCGACCGCTAGGCGCAGGGAGCCCAAGTTTGGGAAGTGGCGCGCTGCAGTCTCGGGTTTGCTCTTTAACGGGAGCGGGCAGCAAACCCCTCCCCGGACCCACCCCCTTTCCCGAAGGCCGCCCCCTCGGCAGGCCCGGCCTCCAGCCCCCTTTGTTGTAATCCGAGCCCGGCCACTCCCTGGCCGGAGGGGGCTCTGCGGGGATGGCCGCCCCCATTGGGTCTTCGCGCCCGGGTTTCCGGAGGCTGAGAAGCCGCTGGGGCGCATTGAGGGGTGCGCTTTTCCTCCGGGAATCTCCTCTGCCTCTCCCCCGCCGTGCCCCCGAATTTAACTCTTGGATGTCCCCTTTTACCAGCATTGTGGCCCGTGCCGAATCCAACTGTTCAACGGAAAACCCGAGCCCTCCCGGCACGTAATAAAAGCTTAATAAAAATGGAAGAAATAAAGGGTTCGGAAACTTTCATTCATCTCGCATAGGCTCCACTTTCCCTCTCCTGTAGGTGGAAACAGATTCTGAACCTGAAACCAGCAGCCGTCTTTCTGCCCGCAGAGCACATCTGCGGTCGCCGCCACAAGCCACTCTTCTCCCTTCTGAGGACCAGTTTTCTCTCTTGTAAATTAAACGCTTTGGATCCTGTGACCTTGACCCCGGGTGAGGGCGCAGGTTAACCGGCCCTGCCCTGAAGGGACCGAGCAAGACCCAGCCAGGGTGAGTATCGGGGCCTGGTTCGGGGGTCACTGAGGAGCCCCTGGGCCCCTCAAGCAAGGACAAGGCTGTGCCAGGTGGGAGCAGCTGGGTTTGTGCCCTGTAGGCACACCCAGCAGGAGGGGGCAGTCAACTCCTGGGGCGAACACCATGACTTTAACCCTCCTTGGTTCCGAGTCCCAGGGTCTTCTCCTGCGCCCCTTCCTCCTACATGAGCCCTCCCCACTGTCAGGAGCAGGTTGTGATCCCCAGATCTCTCCTTCACCCTTCCTCTCCTGTAAATAAATCTGCGGGCTTCCAAGACATCTCCTCTCGGGCCTTTGGCTGTTCCCCGGACCATGAGTGACCCCAGAGGTGGAGCCACTTCTCCCCCCCTCCCACACACTGAATCAGAGCTGGATCTGTGGGCAATGGAGGGAGGGGAGGACAGAGGTGTGGTTATGAGAGGCGGAGTGAGGGATCCTTCTGGTGTAGCGGATCCAAGAAACTACACAGGTGATCAAATTGTAAAGAACATAAGACACCCAATAACACACGATCAGAAGGCGCTCCAAACGCCTTGGTACAGTGGACAGGGTCGCTTGGGGTCATTTCTAGCCTGCCTGCCTCTCAGCCACGTCCATTCCTCTCTTGCTCTTTCCTGCGTGCCTGCAGTTCCATACTCCAGGCCTTTGAACATACTGTATATACCCTTGCCTTCTCTGCCCAGCAACACTTTGAGATATTACTCCCCTGACAGTCAGCACCTTACACAGTGCCTGCACAGAGCAGATGCTCAATAAATACTGGTGGAATTGAACTCTCTCCTCTCCCCTTTCTCCTTTCCGATATTAACCCACTACTAGCCCACCCCACTCCCATGCGAAAGCATGAACAATAATATCGAAATGAAAGGAACCCAGCTCTAAGCAATGCTTTGTATGGCTATAAAACAAACTCCTTGTGAAATATTCAGAAAACATGAAAAAGTAATAAAGAAACATCACCCTGATGTCCTATCACTTTAAACACTTTATAAAAAAAGTTTTATTTTGATTGAGATATTGTGGAGTACAAAATGATGTTTCATTTACACATGGATCCACTCTCTAATGAGCAAATCAGGGCAATTAGCACATCCATCTCCGTCTTTGTGGTGAGAACATCCAAACTCTTCTGTTTTGGAATATACAATACATTGTGGCTAACTGTAGTCACACAAGTGTACAAGGAACACCAGAACTGGTTCTTCCCATCTAACTCTAACACTGTACCTACTGAGAATTTGTTATGCTTTATACCTTGATGTCCCCTCAAAGCCTCATGCACTCAAAGGTGGGGCTTTTGGGAGGTGAAGCCTCGTTGGAAGAGGTGGGTCACTGGGGGCATGGCCTGGGGCATGGCCTGGGGCATGGCCTGGAAAGCCTCTCTGCTTCCTGCTACCATGCTATGGACTGTTTCTCCTCCTGCATGCCCCTCTGCCATGCTGCCCTACCTTGGACCAAGCCAACTATGGACTATGAGCCTCTACAAACTATGAGCCAAAATAAACCTCTCCTCCTTTAACTTGTTGGTGTCAAATATTTTGTCCCAGCACCAAGAAAGTAACTAAGACACCATCTTTTCCCCACACTTCCTTCCCTAGCCTCTCAGGTTCTATGAGACCAACTTTTTTAGATTCTACATAGAAGTAAGATGTTGTATTTGTCTTTCTGTGTCTTGCTTATTTTGCTTAATATAATGTCCTCCAGATTTGTGTGTTGTCACAAATGATAGTAATACACTTTTTTTTTTCACAGTTGAATAGTACTCTATGGTGTATATGTACCAGATTTTCTTTATTCATTCATCTCTTAGTAGACAGGTCAATTTTATATCTTGGCTATTGTGAATAGTGACTGTGCAATAAACATGGGAGTGCAGATGTCTTTTCAACATTTTGATTCCTTTCCTTTGGATTTATGCCCAGTAGTGGAAATGCTGGATCATATGATAGCTCTATTTTTAATTTTTTGAGGAAACTCTAGGCGATTTTCCATAATAACCCCACCAATAGTGTGTAAGGGTTCCCTCTTCTCTCTCTCTTCATCAATACTCGGTATTTTTAAATTTTTGGTCTTTTTTCAGTGCTGGGAATCAAGCCAGGGCCTTGTGGACTCACTGCACCACTAAGCTACATTCCCAGCCTATCTTATGGTTTTACTAATAGCTATTCTAACAGGCATGAGGTAGTATCTGATTGTGGTTTTTATTGGTATTTCCTTGATGACTAGTGATACTAGCAGTTTTTCATTGATATGTTGGTGATTTATATGTTTTCTTTTGAAAATTTGGCTCATTTTTAAATTGGCTTATTTTGGGCCATTATTTGCTATTGAATTGTTTCAGTTTCCTGTATGTGTTGGGTATTAATCCCTTAGTAGATGTACAGTTTGCAGATATATTTTCCCATTCTGTAGGTTGTCGCTTAACACTGTTGATTGTGTCTTGCTATGCAGAAACCTTTTGGCCAATTTAGAGATAAATTTTTAACCCATTTAGTTCATCTTCATTTACAGTGAGAAGAGTATAATTTTATACTTGTCAATGTGGTTATCCGGTTTTCCCAGCACCACTTACAGAAGGAAATGGCCTTTCTTTGTTATGTGTTCTGGGCAGCTTTGTTGAATATCAGATGGCTCTAAGTGTGTAGATTTATTTCTGTGTTTTCTATTCCTTTCCATTGGACTATATGTCTGTTTTTATGCCAGTACCATGCTGATTTGGTGTTTTTTTGAGGTTTTTTTTGGTACCAGGGATTAAACTCGGGACCTTGCGCTTGTGAGGCAGGAGGCAGAACCACTGAGCTAAATCTCCAGCCCGAAAGTTTTAGTTTTGGTGCAGGAATCTTTCACTTCCTAGTTAAATTCATTCTAGGTGTTTTTTTTTTTTTTCAGCAAATGGTTTTCTTGGTTACTATTTCATTTAGTTCACTATTAGCATATAGAAATGCTACTGATTTTTGTATGTTGGTTTTGAATCTTGCAACTTTACTGAAGCTTTTTAAATTTTAACAGTTTTTTGGTGGAGTGTTTAGGGTTTTCTCATTCTAAAATCATGTAATCCACAAACAGGGACACTTTAATGCATTTGTTTCCAATTTGATGCTTTTTATTTCTTTCTCTTGCCTAATTGTGCTGGTGGGATGTCTCTACTATGTTGAATAGAAGTAGTGAAAATGTGTATCCTTGTTCCAGATTTAAAGGGAAAGCTCCCAGCATTTCCCTCTTCCATCTGTTAGCTGTGGTTATGTCACATCTGTCTTTATTGTGTTTAGGTAGAGGGATTCTATACTTAATGTTTTTGGCATTTATACCATGAAGTCATGTTGCATTAAATTATGTGCCTTTTCTGCATATGGAAATCATGATTTCTAATCCTTCAATCTGTTGATATGATGTATCATGTTTATTGATTTGCATAGGTCCAACTGTCCCTGCATAGCTGGGATGAATCTCATTTGATCATGGTGTACCATCTTTGCTGTTGAATTTGATTTACTAATATTTTGTTGAGGAGTTTGGCATCTATGTTCATTGGGAATACTGGCCTGTAGTCTGTTTTTTTAAAAATTATGTTATGTCCTTGTTTTGTCTTGGCACCTTGATAATTCTGATTTGTAGAATGAGTTCAGAGGAATTCTCTCCTCTTTAATTTTCTGGAATAGCTTAAGAAGTATTAGTCCTTCAATACTGTTAGTCCTTTAAATGCTTGGCAGCATTTGGCAGTGAAGCCTTCAGGTCTTAGGCTTTTGATAGGAGACATTTTATTATTATTTTATTATTCAGTTTCCTCAGTTGTTATTGGTATATTTAGATTATCTCATATCTTCATGGTTCAATCTTGGTAAGTTATCTCTAGGAATTTATTTATTTCTTCTAGATGTCCAGATTTGTTGGTGTACATTTATTAATAATCATCTTATTACCCTTTGTATTTCTGTGGTATCCATTTTAATGTGTCCTTTTTCATTTCTGATTTTGAATCTTCCTCTTTTTTCTTAGTCTGATGAAAGGTTTGACAGTTGTATCTTTTAAACAACTCTGTTTCATTGATCTTTTGAATCTCTTTAGATTCTGGTTCATGTATTTCTTTCTTGTCATTTTTTTTTTTTTTTTTTGGTACCGGGAATCAAACTCAGGACCTTGCGCTTGTGAGGCAGGTGGCGGAACCACTGAGCTAAATCCCCAGCCCCTAGTTCATGTATTTCTTGTCTGATCTTCATTATTTCCTTCCTTCTACTATTTTGGGTTTAGTTTATTCTTTGATAAAAAACTTTCTTCAGGTGTGACATTAAGTTGATTATATGTGATCTTTCTTTCTTTGTCATTTCAGTGTTTGTTGCTATAAATTTCCCTCTTAGAAGTGTTTTTGAAGTATCCCATAGGTTTGGGAATGTTTTATGTTAATTTTCATTTGAGTCACAGAAATGTATTTTTGTTTCATGAGGTTTAAGCTTAACTCTCAACTTGATTGGGTTGAGAGACACTTGGGGGACTAGTAAAGCATACTTCTAGGGGTGTCTGGGTGGTCCATGGAGGTCTATATCTGATCCCTGCCTTGTTCCTCTTTGGCACTGTTTCCTCGTGCTGCTTCCTGGCCTCCATAAACCCTCCACACCCTTCCACTATAATGTTCCTGCCTTAGAGCCAGCTGACCATGGACTGAATCCTCTGAAACTGTGAGCCAAATAAATCCTTTTTCCATTAAGCTGTAGGTGTATTATACCAACAAGGAAGCCGAGAAATACACTTTATTTTGGGGGGGTGCCTTTACTAGAAGGACTTGGGCACACAATATGTTGTGGGGTTTTTTTTGGTACCGGAGATCGAACTCGGGTCCTTGCGCTCGCACAGCAGGCGGTGAAACCACTGAGCTAAATACCTGGCCCAATATGTTGGTTTTTGGAGACAGGGTCTTTCAAGGTTCCAAGTTCGCCTCAAACTTGCTGTGTAGCCCAGGCTGGCCTTGAACTTGGAGGCCTGCTTTAGCCTTCATCCCTCACAGGAATGTGCCACCACACCTGGCCTGTGTCACATAATTTAATTACCCTTTCAGTGTCTTGATGGGCACGTTGGATAATCAGGAGCATGCTGTTAAATTTACATGTATTTGTAAAATCTGAACTTCCTGTTACTGATTTCTGGTTATATGCCATTTTGGTCAGAAGAGATACTTGAGGTAATTTAAATCTTCAATGTGTAAGACTCATTTGTGACCTAATATATGATCTATCCTGGGTAATGTTCCATGTGCTGTTGAGAAGAATGTGTATTCTGCAGTATTGGGTGGAATGTGGTAAATATTTGTTGGATCCACTTGGTCTAGCATACAGTTTCAATCTCTCGGTGATTTTCTGTCCAGATGATCTGTCCATTGCTGAAGATGGGGTGCTGATGTTCTCTAATATTGCAATCTATCTGTTAGGTCTATTGATGCTTGCTTTATATATTCAGGTGTCGAGTGTATATATATTTATAATCATTATACCCTCTTAGTGAATTGACTGCTTTATTATTATAAAACATTATTCCTTGTCTCTTTTTAGAGTTTTTACATTAACGTCTATTTTGTCTTGTGTAAGGACAGCTACTTGTACTCTCTTCTAGTTTCTGTTTTCATAGTACATCTTTTTCCATCCCTTCATTTTCATTCTGTTAGGTGAAGTGAGTTTATTGTTAGGCAGAATATAGTTGATTTTTTTTAATCCATCCAGCTGCTGGATAGCTTTTATTTAGAAATTTTAATCTGCTTCCATTAGATTGAAGCATTAATAGAAAAGGACTTCTTTCTGCTATTTTGTTACTGGTTTTTTTCCTGGTTGTTTTATATATATTTTTCTTTTCTTCCTCTCTCACTGGTTTTCTTTGTAGATAATTTTTCTCTGGCATTATGCATTTTTCTCTAGTATGTTTGAGTTTATTTATTTAGTTAGTTAGGTAGTTGGTGGTACTGGAGATTAAAACCAAGGCCTTTGTACAAAGTTATATCCTCAACCCTTTTTGAAAAATATTTTAATTTTGAGACAGGGTGTCGCTAAGCCAGTGTTGTGTGGCTTGTGTCTGCATGTCCCCCAAAGCCTCATGCAGTCATAGGTGGGGCTTGTCAGACGTGGCTGGATCTAGGGTGTGTGGCGCTGGGGTTAAAGGTGTGTGATTACTAAATCAGTCCACTGGTTTGTTTGGTGTAGTTCTGGGTGTGGATAATGGGAAGGCCCGACCTGGGTGTGGGTGGCACTACCTAAAGGTTGGGTAGCCTGGGCGGATATAAAGGGACAGAAAGAAGGCAGGCCCGCTGCTGCTGCTTCCCTACTTTGCTGCTTTGGTGCCTTCTGCCCACCATGAACTATTTCTCCTCTGTGATGCCCCTCTGCCATACCACCCTTACCTTGCAGCCAGCCAACTATGAACTGAAACCTCTACAAACCGTGAGCTATAATAAACCTTTCGTCCTTTAACTTTAGGAGTTGAGTATTTCATGTCAGCAATGAGAAAAGTAACTGAGACACTCAGTAAGTTGTCCAGGCTGGTCTTGAGCTTATGATCCTCCTGCCTCAGCCTCTCATGATGCTGGGATTACAGACAGGCACTACTATGCCCAGTCTTTATATTTTTAGGGTATCTAGCATAGATTTTTGCTTTGTAACTACCAGGAGGCTCACAAAGGACATCTTATACCAGGTCATACTAAGGAGAAAACAACCTAACTTTGATCACATTAAAGAAAAACTTATGGGAGAGTGTAGCTCAGGGCACAGTGCTTGCTTACCATGCAGTGCAGGAGGTCCTAGATGTGACTCCCTGCTCCAAAACAAAAAGAACCTCACACTTTAATTCCTTTCTCCCTACCACATTTTGAAATTTAATGTCATAATTTACATTGTTTCATGTTGCACATCCCTTAACAAATTATTGTAGTTATTAGTGATAATCTAGTCTTTTACCTTCCATATAAATATATAGTTTATACTTCACCATTAAATTTTAAGAATATTCTGAATTTGTATACTTTACCAGTGAGTTTGATATTTTCAGATCTTGTCATGTTACTCATTAATATGCTTTTCTTTCTGCTTGAAGGACTCCATTTAGCATTCCCTGTAAGGCAGGCCTGGGGATGATGAGTTTTCTCAGCTTTTGTTTCAGAATCTTTTTTTTTCTTCAGTACTGGGAATCAAATCCAGAGCCTTCACACTGAGCTACATCCCCAACCCTATGTCTGGGAGACTGTGTAACTCCTTCACTTCAAAAAGACAGCTTGGCTAGGTGCATATTTTTGGTTGTCAATTTTTTCTTTCACCCTTTTGAATATATCTGCAAGTCTGCTGCTAGACATACTAAAATCTTTTATATGTTGTTTTCTTCTTTTCCCTTGCTACTTTAAGGACACACTCTGTCTTTGACCTTGCTAATTTGTTTGTAATATGTCTCTAGATACTTCTGTCTGATTAAATTTTATGGCCTGGATATTTGTATCTATTCATATGTCTGAAAAGTTTTCTTCTATAACTTCTTTAAATAAGCTTTCTACTTCTTTGTTTTCTCCAGCTCCTCTTTGGCAAGACTCACAAATTTTCTCAGTTTATGTCATCTTCAAACTCTTTCTTCATTATTTTTTGTTCCTCTCTGACTGTATATTTTCAAATAACCTGTCTTTGAGTTCACAGAGTCCCTATTATTCTTGATCAATTCTGTGGTTTATGCTATTACCTTTGAGCACAGGTTTGCAGCCTCGAAACAACCCTCCAATGTCTTCAGCTCCAGTGGAGAGTCATGGCCTCCAAGCATTATTCTGAGGCTGCCAAAAGAGACTTTTGTGTGTGGATGAGTACAGGACTCCAGTAGTTATCAAGGTGATGAACAGGTGATCTATTGCAAGACCTTGCTCACACTGATAAACAATACCATGATGTATTTCCTTCTGGATACTTTTTTTTCAACCAAATGGTAGGTACAGTTTTGGTGCCATGATTTTTTACTATTTTACATTGTGTTGATTTTCAATGTTTTAGTGATTCTAGACTACTCCAGTGTTCCAAGTTACCATGCCATGAAATTATTTCTTTATTTATGGATGTTAAATTGTTCACAACATATTCCTAGCTACACCATGAAAATTACCCTGTGAAAGCACCATTTATTGAAAAGCTGTACTGCAGCTCCCACTGCTTGTGATAACTGAGAGTGAGAAGTCAGAAAGGCAAGGCAATTTTCCTAATTTTCCCACTCACAGAGCTGGTGAGTGGTTAGGCTGGGATGACTAAAGGTACCTGATCCCCCCATTAAGTGGCCATCCTCCAGGCCTCAGTAACCAGTGACAGCCTAACCACATCTCATGCCAGGGAAAAGGGACTCTGGCATATGTGTGCACAGTGCCATCCTGGTGGACAGCTGCAGGCTGGCAGTGGACTCCTGTTCCAGAAGCAACCAAAAGATGCTGGGGTGGGAGATGTCAGTAACTCCGGAGGTGCTACCCACTGTCCCCATCCTGCTGGGCTGCACAGGCAGAGCCAGACAATGGGCTCAGAGCTTACTTGAGCCATCGGAGAACCTGGGTCCAAGCCCTGGCTCCACCACTTACTGAGCACACAGGGGATTCCCATTCCCTCCTTCTCCCCATTGACAGAGCACCTCCCTCCCTTGCTCTGCAGGAGGAAAGGGGTGAATGCACCACCACCTACGCCATGGTGCAGGTTGCTCCTGAGGTGCTGCGGGGCTGCAGGGAGGAGGTAAGTGAGGAGGAGGGGTGTGCCAAGCTGCCCACTCATCCCTCAGACCTGCAGACCCCATGCAGGGCCAGGGAAGATAGAACCTCCTGCCCCACGGGAACCACGAGAACCCACCTGTGGACAGGTCTCAGGAGGGGGTGGCTCCGCAGTGCTCTGGATGGTCCTCTTTCCTTTCCTTGTGTTTTTAGATCTATAGCCCAGTCCCCTTCCTAAAAGGCCAGACTTATAAGAAGCCCAGCCCCATCGCAGTCAGAACCAGCTGTTGTTTTATCCAGGTTCTGCCGTCATGGTGCTTCCATCCCCGGGTGGGAGATGTTGAGTCGAAAACAAAGAGGCACAGCTGATGCCGTGGGAGTCAGGTGGGGAGGGTGTTACCGAGGAAGGCACAGGTGAGTCGGGAGGATGGAAGCCGAGGAAGGCTCTGTGTGCGAGGCTTTCTAGGGTGGCCAGGGAGGCCCAGGTGATGAGAGGGCCCTAGGGCCGAGGCCAGGGGTGTGAACAGGAAGCCAGGTGCACAGGTGGGGGCAGAGGACCCACGTTCCCCAGGGGTCTCCATCCCACACGGCGTCACTCCTTGGCCCACTTTCTATGTGTATCGTCATTGTCTGCGCACTCAACTGTTCTCTCTGGGACTCGTAGAAGCTTCTTCGCGGAATCCATCAGGTCACTTCCGGCTATCTCTGGAGCCACCTTGGAACCCGGCCGCATGCCTTGCCCCTCTTTGTGACGTGCCTCAGACCGAACTGAGAACACCGGGCAGTCTGTGAGATGTGATTAAAGTAGAAATAGGCTTCCTAGACAGTGATTCCCAGATTAATAAGAATGGGGAAACAGTAATTTTAAATCATAGAACTGAAGATCTTCATATGGTCTCTGTGATAAAATAAGAGTCAACCAGCCAACCAAGCAAGCAAAGAAACACTGGCCCATCTTTTGGGAGAGCCATTTGGAAATACACATATCAAGGGGTGGGAGTATTTGTCCCACCTGGCCTGGAGGAGGGGAGCCTGGCTGTTGCCTCTTCCAATGGTCCTGTGCTGGCCAGGTATCTGTCCGGGTCTGTGCCTTCCGTGTTTCGCATCATCACAAACCTGCAGCGTTCCAGCACACCCACTTTCAGCCAGTGTGGGCGCCCCAGCTCCCGGCAGGGAAAAGGCAACTCCTTCTTCCTCCGAGGAGACCGCGCCCCCTCGTGGCCCTCGCCTCGCACAGCAAGGAGCGCTTGCTCTTCGGGCTCAAGTTACAAAACCAATTTTAGAGCTGCATGTGGAAATTTTAGAGAAATCTGGTCCCAGTGTTGCGTTGACAGATGTAGAAACAGGATCCCAACACCTGTCTCCTCTAGCATGGGGCCTTGGAGTGTTTGGCAGCAGCGCTGAGACCAGACCTGGACCAGAGCATCTCAAATCTGCTGGAAATAAATAAGGAGATAGGAATAAAATGAAATGAATAGAAATCTTCAAATTTTAAACATAGAAAAAAAATCATTTCCTTTGAACAAACTACTTATACATACAACAGTATAATTAAATCTCAAAAATACGCTGAGCCAAAAAGGAAAAGAAACAGGCAGTCACAAAAAGATAGCATACTGTGTGATTCTAGACCACAGCGATGAAAGCAGATGAGTGACAGCCCAGTGCCAGAAGTAGTGTGGGCTGGCTTGGGAAAGAGCTGGAGGGAACCTTCTGAGGAGATGGAAATGGTCTTTTGTTTTCTGAAACGAGGTGTAGCTATGTATTCCAGGCTGGCTTTGAACTCACTATGCAGCCCAGGCTGGCCTTGAACTCTTGGCAATCCTGCTTCAGCCTCCAAAGTGTTAGAATTACAGTGTATTCTTAATGAGGGTGGTGTTTACACTGGTACATGCATTATCCAAAATTCATGAAACTGGACATTTAAAATGGGAGATTATGTTTTATGTAAATTATTGCATAATAAAGCTGATTTAAAATTTAGTCATTTGTATCTCCTCCCATAGCCTCTTTTAAAATATAAAGTTTGGGGAAGGGCAACAAAGAATCGTGTATTGTTAGGAGCACAGCTGGAACCTGTGGTTAGGGTTGAATCTTAGAACGAAGTAAGCCATTTAACCTCTCTGGGCCTCAGTTTTCTTACCTGTCAAGTGGAGACCTCTCGTAGGGTTCCTATAAGGCTGAAATGAGTTCATGCATGGAAAGTGCTCAGTGCCCAGCCTGGCCCATGGCATGGGCCTCCTGGTTTTAAACTAATTTACTAGGATGTGACTTATCTTACTTCACATGGGCAACTTTTTCTTAGTTTTAATTCTTTAAAAAATTTTTTTTTAGTACTAGGGATTGAACCTAGGGGTGGTCTACTACCGAGCTACACCATAGATCTGTGATTTTTTTAAAAATATACTTCGAGATAGAGTCTCCCTAAATTGCCCAGGTAAATCTTATGTTTGTACTGCCTCAGCCTCCTGAGTAGCTAGGATTACAGGCATGCACCACCACAGCCATGTTCAAATTTTTAATGCCACTTTAGGTTTACAGAAAAAGTGAGCAGAACATACAGAGGGTTCTTTTACATCTCTTTCCATTTTGTTTCCTCTATTAGCAACCTCAACTCAGTGCTACATTTGTTACAGGTGATGAGCCAATATTGATACATTATTATTAACTCAAGTCCACAGTTCATAGTTTACATCCTTTGTGTTGTACATTCTATGGGTTTCTACAAGTGGATAATGTATCCATCGTTACAACATTATATAGTTTCCCTGACTCCAAAATATTCTGTGTTCCATCTCTTCCTCTGCCCTCCCTACCCCGTGGCAGCTACTGATCTTTTTACCTGCTGCATATTGTGTCTTCTGGAATGTCATAGGGCCAGAATCACAGTGCGTAGCCTTTTCAGACTAATTTCTCTCCTTTAGAAGTACACTATGGATCTTCATGGCGAGACAGCTCATTTTTTATTGCTGAATAATATTCCATTCTGTGAATTGCCACGGTTTATCCACTCACCCATCCAAAGAGATTTGGGGTTTTTCCAAGTTTGGGTGCTATAAACAGAGGCCCCGTCAACATTATGTGCTGCTTTTTGGTGCAGACATAAGCATTCAGCTCCTTTGGGTGGATACCCAGGAGTGCAAAGGCTGTGTGTCATGATTAAAGTTTGTTTAGTTTTATGAGAAAATACCAAATGGCCTTCCAAGGGGACAGTGCCATCTGGCATTGCCACGAACAGCGGATGGGAGTTCCTGTTGCTCCACAGCCTTACAGCTCTTGGTGTTGTCAGTGTCCTGGGTTTTGGCCTTTCCAACAGGTGTGCGTGCGGTGGTGTCTCACTGTCACTTTGATTTGCAGCTCCCTAGCGATATATGGCACGGGGCATCTTTTTGTGTGCTTGTCTGTCATCTGTGTGTTTTCTCAGGTGAGGTGTCTGTTCAGATCTTTGGTACCGGGAATTGAACGCGGGACCTTGCGCTTTCAAAGCAGGCAGCAAAACCACTGAGCTAAATCCCCGGCCCTTTGGCCCATTTTTCAGTTGGGCTATGGGATTTAAGAGTTCTTCACATTGGGGCACAAGTCCTTTATCAGATACATGCTTTTGCAAAGACTTTTTCTCCCATTACATGGCTTACTTTTCCATCCTCCAGTTTTTCACCAGGTAGCTAGAATCCCAGTGTGTGCGTGTGTGTGTGTGTGTGTGTGTGTCCATGTGCCCATGCATGTGAACATGCATGGGCACATGTATGGAATGCTCAGCATCTGGAGGAGGATGGCATTAGAAATGTGTAATCCTTGCTGACATTTTGATTTGAGACAGAAGATTACAAATATCTTAAATAATAAGAAAACGCAGGGTGAGATTCAGTGCCAAGTGCTTGGCATTCTGAGTGGAGATGGGAGGCTGCAGGGACCCCAAGGGGCTGTGTGTATGGAGGGGGATGGGAGGAGGGCGAGAGCTCAGCAGGGCGGGGAGAAGCAGCAGTCTGTCCCTGGCTGGGCATGAGGGGGAGAAGCCAGCTTTGTCCTTGGTCGGGGCGGAGCCCCAGGCCATCCAAGAACAGGAAGGGCGGTGGGTGGGACAGAGTGGCTCTGGTGACTTGGAGAGGCACCTGGGAGGACAGGTTTGTCCCCTTGTGTGGGAAGTTTCCTGCTCAGAGAAAAGGGACATTTTCATGGAGAATAGTCACTTAGAAGTAAAAAATGTAAAAAAAAAAAAAAAAAGCTGCTTTAAGCCTCATTCCCAGACACCTGGCTTCTGCCAACTCTGACCACCTGGTCTCAAAGATGCAGTGGACACAGGGAGGGGCCGCTTTTCTGCAGAGCGGTGTGCTGGCACTTGGCAGAGCCGATGCCCCAGGCCGTGGGCCAGAGCCTCGCTGCTCTCCCAGAAGGCACCCGAGGTCCTGCCCAGGTGGCTCCGGGTTGGCTGAGGACATGGCTGGACGCCTCACAATCCGGCCACTGGTATTTACCAGGCTCCTGTGGCCCAGGCCGGCCCCACACTGTGGAGGAAATGGAGGGCTGCAGACCCTGCCCCATCCCGGCGGCTCCTGCTCTTGCTCCTGGGGGACCAGGCCCAGACGAGCCTGCAGTGGGCAGAGTTTGCTCTAAGTCACCATCTGGCCCGCCAGAGGGGAGACACCCGGAGGCTCAGGGGAAGTCACTGTTCCCCTATCCATCACTGGAACAGCGCGCGTGTGGCACACTCACACACACACACACAGCCACCATCGTGACCCTGGGGACCTTCTTCTCTGTCCAGCACTTACATAGTTACCCTCAGCTTCCTCACACGGATGCCTCCAAATCCCCACTGTCTTTCCCAGCAAAGGAATCTGCATCTTGTTTGTTTTGAAACAGCGTCTCGCTATGTACTCCAGGCTGGTCCTGAACTCACTATGTATCCAGGCTGGCCTCGAACTCGT
Organism: Heterocephalus glaber; assembly: GCF_000247695.1. Next base: position 18,658,602 of record NW_004624758.1, read on the forward strand.
GATCCTCCTGCGTCAGCCTCTCAAGTGCTAGGATAATAAGCGTGTGCCACCAACCCCGGGGGGAATGTGCGCCTTAAAGTCAGGTGCCCTCGGAGATGTGGTGGGCGGTACGATGTGCCCCAGCACGTCCTCTTCCTTTCCTCGACCTTGCTGCACTCCGAGTGACCAGTGTTCCCCACGCAGCCCGGATGCTCTGTGAGCTCTGCTTCTCCAAGCGTGGCAGGTCCCTCGCAGGGGGTCCACTGGCTCCACCGTCTTCAGGTGCTGGAAATCTTATTTACTGTTTTCATTCTCACTCTCTGGAACTGGGGGTGACTGATGGGCATGTCCAGGGCCGCTTCATCCAGACTGAATGGTGGGGATGGGAACGGCTCTGGGGACCCCTGGCTTTCTCTTCTGGAAATGAGCGTTGAATTAGGTTAGAAGCCCCCTCCTAGCTTGAGAATGTTCTACTTTCTCTGACTATTGGTTTGCCTTTTATAGCGGGAGGAATCATTTTGTCTTCCCCACATACCTCACAGAGCTCTTAGGAAAGCCAAGCAAACAAAATGTGAACAAGCTCTGGGTCACTGTCCGTGGGAGTATTAAGAAAAGTGCAACTCAGGGAAGATCAGCAGGGGGACTGAACTTAGTCAGGGACCCGCCCCCCTGGCTAGAAGCCTTCCTGGGTTGCTAGGAAACCACCAGGGGATTCTCAGCCAACACAGCCCTGTCTTCACCAAGCCCCTCTCTTCCACCCACCTTCCGTGTGGAATTGGGATCTCTTTCCTTAAAGGGGGAGGGGCCTGGAGGCCCTGGGCTGTAGTTTAAAAAAGAATGAGTCTGTGGCTCAAGTTTAGCTACTCCAATTCAGGCTCATTTTCCTCATTCTCTCTCTCGCTCTTAACTTGTACAGTTATAAAATATAACATGAAGGTAGCCTGAGCAAAAATAGACAAATGCAGTTGCATCAAATGAAAACACTTCTGTACAGCACAGGAAAAAAAACAGAGCGAAGAGATAAGCCACTGATTGGCAGGAAATATTTGCAAGTTATGCATCCTGTAAGGGGGTCATGTGAGTTCCCGTTTTGTTACTATAATAAAGTACCTGGGGTTGCGTAATTTGTGACAGAAGAGGATTATTTAGTTCACAGTTTTGGAGTCTAAAAGTTCACACAGCGCAGCGCCAGTTGTAGTGAGGACTCCCCTGGCATCTTCTCATGGTGGTCGCATCACAATGGCAAGAGCACTGGCAAGACCGGAGCCCAGACTCGGAAGGTGGCAAGGCGCGTATCTTGGAACACCACGCTCGCTCACCAGAACTAGTTCAGGTCCCACAAGAATGATCTCAGTGCCTGCCTTCCAAATACAGCGGCCAGTGGATTCCACCAGGCCCCATGTCTTGTGGTGCCACCACCTTTTACTGCTGTCACACTGAGCACCAAGCTTCCAATAAGGGACGCTGGAGGAGCAGCTGCATCCAAATCCTAGCAAGTCTGACATCCCAAACATAAAGAACCCAAACTACGTAATGACAAGAAACCAAACGACCGGCAAAGACCCGAATAGATATTTCTCCAAAGAAGACATCCAGATCACCAGCAGACACATTTAAGAATCACTAATCATCAGGGAAATGCAAAAAAAGTCATAATCCTTCACCCCTGCTAGGATGGGCATTATTAAAAAGACAGAAGACAGTAAGTACTGGTGAAAATTAAAATTATTGAATTAAAATTAAGTTCTATTCAGCAAAATACTCCTTAAAAAAAGTAGGAATACAAACTATGAAAGAAGATATTATAAGATGTATAGTCAAAAGGATTAATATTATTGATCCCATTATTTGATCTGTAATACAAGTATATCCAACTGGATCATAGCTTTTAGAAATGGCTTCATGATATAAAAATTACCTTGCAACTTGCTTATCTATTAAAAAATATACCAGAGGCAGCTTTCTGGTATATTTTTGTAGTCAATACATTTAGACCTAGTTCACTTCTTTTAATCACTGCAGTATTTCGCAGCATGGATGCTTCATAATTTATTCAGCCTTCCATTGTGAGTGAGCATTTGGATTATTCCGTTTCAATGATGTATGGGCAACTCTGTGTGGTGAAGTGTTTAAGGGTGTTTGTTAGAGTGATGCGTTGCTTGGGTTTGAATCCCAGCTTCACCCTCACTAGCTATGTGCCTTACCAAGTTGCCTGACTGAAGTTTCAGTTCTTTATGTGATACTGGATAACAGTGGTGATTCCTGCCTCGTGGGCTTGCTGTAGGGGAAATGCGATCGTGCCTGTGGAGAGGGTGTGTTTCCCTCTCCCATATGCCCACCTACATCGCGAAAGCTTGTAAATACCAGCCATATGTCCTACAAGATACGCATTTGTGTCTGTTTCTTTAGGTGTCATTTCCAGGAGTGGGATGACCTAACCAAAAGTAGGAGTATTTTTAATTTTAATTAATACTATTGAGTTATTTGCCCCCCAAATTATAACAATTCTTATTCCTATAAGCAACCAGCAGATGTAAGATTATACGACTATTTTGCCATATCTTACCCCAAACTGGATTGTGCTAGTGTACTGTTTGCCAATGTGATTTTAAAAAGTCATCGAAACTTTATTAATGTTTTCCTAATTCTCTCATCCTGTTGATATATTTGAATTTCCTGCCCAAGTTTAATTATTTCAAGTTTAATACCTTGAATCAGGAGGCATCCTGGAGCAGAGGGTGACTGCCAAGGGACCACACCCATAGCAACAGAGTACAAGCAAACCCTCCGCTCAGCCACTGGTACGAAGCCCATGCTGTTTTAATGATCAGAAAAACACAGCATGCAATGGCATGTTATCACATAATTATATCATTTCCGAGACTTGCCTTGTGCTTTGGAGGACTGGGTATGTGGCTCAGTGGTAGTACACTTACCCAGCATGCATGAAGCCTGAGTTTGATTCCCAGCACTGAGGAAAAAAAAGGTTTTTGGCTATTCTTGACCATTTGTTCCTCGATAGAAAAATTTTTTTTTCTCCAGGTACCAGGGATTGAATAACTCAGGACCTTGTGCTTGCTAGGCAGGCATGGCACCACTGAGCTAAAATCCCGGCTCCTTGATATAAATTTAAAAACCAACCTATTAAAACCCTTTTAGAATTTTGATTGGAACTGTATTAAATCAGTAAATGAATACAGAGACAATTTTTTTTTTTCCGGTACCAGGGATCGAACTCGGGTCCTTGCGCTTGTGCAGCAGGCGGCGAAACCACTGAGCTAAATCCCCGGCCCCCCAATTTTGTTTTTTTGAGACAGGGTCTCATTATGTGGCACAGGCTGGTCTTGAACTCATGGTGATTCCTCTACCTCAGCCTCTTCAGTGTTGGGGTTACAGATGTACACCACCATACCAGGTCAACAACGATTTCCTTATAATTGATTAAGCATTCTCTACCTGTATAATAAATATATCCAAATAAAGTATATTTTCCCCTTCTTGGCCTTCCTTATTATTTCTCAATAAAATTGCATAATTTTCTCCAAAAAGATCTTGCCCATTTGTGTTACTTTCATTCTAAACACTTTATATGATTTATTACTATACCAAACAGCAATTTAAAAATTACATTTTTCTAATTCTGTTGGCAATGTATAGAAATTCAACTGCTCTTTGGTATTAAGAGATCTAGCAATCCTGCTAAACTTTCTTATTCATTCTGATAAATTAAGAGATTCTTTTAGGTTTTCTGTGGAGGTTAGCATATTGCCTGTGGAAAATGATGGCTTAATTTTTTCATTTCCAGTTCTTATTATTTTGTTTTCCTTGGTCCTGTGCACAGCCTGGTTGTTCAGTAAGATGGATGAGTAAAATGGTCATAGGAAGAATGCTAGTTTTGTTTCTAACTTGTTCCTAATTTTACGGAGAATAACCAGCATATTTCACTGAGAGAAATCAGACTTGTTGTAGACAGCCCTTAACAAGGTTAGGAGTACCCTTCTATTCCTTGTTTATCAGTAAATTTTAATAACACAAGGATGTCGAATTTTATCCCGTGTCCTATAACTACTGACCTTGACCTTTCTTCTTGAACCTTAGCAAACTCATTTACATAGATTTCTTAATTTTCCCTTTCCCTATAACCCTTTTCTAGTTTCAGTATTAGGTTATACTGGTTTCATAGAATGACTTGGGGGATCTTCCTTTTATTTTATATTATCTGGAAAAGTTTGAATTAAGATTAGAATTATCTGTTCTTTGAATATTTGGTAAAAATTCTCCATAAAACTGTCTGTAACCAGTGTGATGATTTTAAATAATTCATTCTTCCAAGAATATAGGACCATTCAATTTTCTTATTCTTTCTTGACTTGGTTTTGATAAGTTGTAATTAATTTATAGAACTTTGTTCATGTTATGTGTTTTCAAAGTGTCATGCATACATTCATAATTTTTCTCACTGTTAAACTATCTGCTATATATGTAGTTATCTTTTATTCCTCAAATTGCTCCTTTTTTGAACAATCTGGCCTCAAATTGTCCATTCTTTTCGAAGAACCAACTTTGGGCTTTGTTGACCCTTGACTTCTGTGGTTAGCCTTTGCTTCTTTCTACTTATTTTTTATTTATCGTGCTGTCCTCTGTCGGGAGCAATGCTACATAATTTTAGGGAAAAATCATTTGGTTAGCCTAGTTCTCTTGCCTACAGCCCAGCTATGGAATTCCAAGACATAATTCCATTTTGGCCTCCGGTCACAACTGAGACCTCAATGATCTGGTGATGCTGTGATTCTCCAGGACAAGAAACATCCCGGGAGGAACAAACATCTACTCAGTTCCTCCTTGTTCTTGGATTGTTACATCTCATTTACGCAGGATGTACAGAACTCTCAGCAAGACATTTGTTACATTTGTTTCTCCTGAGGTACGGAATAAAAGGTGCGGTAAGGTGGGGGCTTTCTTCTTTGCCTCCCAGAGCAGCACTGATCAGACCCAAACCTGAGCTTCTTCTCAGTCTCATTTTTCTACCTTTCCTGTAATTAGCTGTGTGCTGCCGTGGCTCGCAGGAGACTAGGACTCACTGCAGAGGTTCTAGTAACGTCCCCTTTCCCTGTTCCCTATAGTCCCCTTTCTGCCTAGTTATTTTATCTTTTATGAGTCTCTAACATACACATTTTAAGACCACAAATGTTCTATAAGCAAGACACTAGTTGCCTCCAGTAAGTTTTGAGATGTGGTTGTTTCATTATTGGTCAGCTCGAGTTATTTTCTAACTTCTGAAATGGCTTCTTCAGCCTATGAATTAACATGCTTTAAAATTTTTACATTCTCAGTTTTAAAAGAAGTTATCTTTTGTTACTGGTTTCTAACCTAATGAGATTATGGTCAGGAAATATGGTCTGCACGAAAACTAATTGCTTAAAATTTGTTAAGCTCCAATTTGCAAATGTTCCATATGTTTGAAAAGTTAAGTGTGGTGTGAACATCTGCTATGTTAGGCTTTGCTTAGCATGTTATTCCAGTGTGTGAGATAAGCTGATTTTTGTTTCTTAATCTATGAATGTTTGGGAGAAGTGTGTTGAAATCTATGACAGTGAGTTTGTCTGTTTCTCACACTACTCTCCCTGCATTGGTGAGGAGTCCCATAAGGCACCAGTTAGCCGTTTGGCACCAGAACCATTTCTTCCTGAGATGCTCAGGAAATGAACGCCTGCCCTTACGGGTTGAACTGTGTCTCCCAAAAGACACAGCAAAGTCCCAACTCCTAATACCTGTGAATGTGACTGGAAATAAGGTCTTTGCAGATGTTGGTATGAGATCAAGTCGGATTAAGTTGGCCCCTAAATTGATGATGTGTGACCTTAGGAGAGACACAGAGGAGACACACGGGGAACACAGGGATGCTGGCAGCCACCTGAAGCTGGAAAAGACAGGAAAGATTTCTCTCTGGAGCCCGGGGAGGGACGGCAGACACCTTAGGTTTGGATATCTAGACTCAGTGCTGTGAGAGGATACATTTCTGTTGTTTGAAGCTTTTCAAGTCAGTGATTCTTTGTTACAGCAGCAACGGGAAGATGAATATACCCGCTATTCCAATTTATGATTTAGTCTTTCTCCAGCCTGCCCCTTGTACCTCAACACATGGGTTAGGCCCACTTGTGTGTGAAGGTGGGGCCATTTGTCAGGCCTGTCCCCTCCCTTAGCCCTTCCTCTGCTCTGGTGAGCCTCCCTCAGCAGACACTCAGAGGAAAAGCCTTGGGCATAAGACCAGCAGCACCCTTGTCTCAGTGGCTCCCCTGTCGAGCTCCAGTGAGGGGCAGGTGAAAGCATTTCTCTGGATGTCACCACTAGAGTGAGGACTTTTAGCTTGTAATGATTAGGCCCCAAAGGATAAACGGCCTCTGAAGGGCAGTTCATGGAGTTGGGAGGAGGCCACTAGGTGGTGCCATCTTCCCCCAGCCAGGGGGAGCCTGGTGGCCTAGCCCTGAGAGGAAACTGTCCTGGCAGGATGACCACTGGGACCTCTGAGGCAAGCAAAATGGACCAGGACAGAAACTCTTGGGTTGGAAAAGTTTGGCTGTAAGAAGCCCATTGTACTGGGAGCCATTTATAGCTCTGAAGACATTTCATCACACACATGAGCTTCGTGGAGCCCCTAACCTCTCTGTAAGGGACTCAGGGCAGGTCCTGAGTGTTATTTACACTTTGTAGGAGAAGAGACTGAAGCCTAGAGAAGCACAAGGGCTTCGTGAAGGACGTGTTTGAAATGACAGGGGTGGGGCTCAAATGGAGATTCCGAATGGGCCACAGTCAGACTTCCTGAATTCTATGTTGCTTTCCTAGGACCTATGACCTCACAATCATGCAGGGCATGAGGCCATGGTGACAAAGACATAAAGATGGCATGTGGTCCCTGTCCCTAAGGCGCTCACAGTCTTGGGAGTGGGTCAGAAGATGGGGGACAGGCACATAAACAGATGCTTCCAACAACAAATACCATGAAAAGATGCCTTGGGCACAGAGAAGGGCCCGAGCTGAGTCAAGCAAGGTTCCCTGACAGGGCTTGACCTGTGCCACCCAGAAGGATGTTAAAGTCCTAACCCTGCCACTTCTGAGTGTGATGATATTTGGAAGTAGATCTTTGCAAATCTCATTAAGTGAAGATGAGGTTGTTAGGATGGAAGCCAGTCCATGAAACTGAAAGCTAAGGAGTGCTGAGGAATGATGGTCATGACCAGAAAGCAAGAGAAGCAAGGAAGTGCTCCACAGCCTCTTGGGGGAAGAGTCCCGCGACACCTGGAATCTAGACTCCTGACCTCCTGGGCAGGTTGTATAACCTCAGCACGTCTCCTTCTCTACCTGTAAGTGGGGGCAATCACAGCACCTCCTCATGGTATTGTCTGGGGGTTACGAGGGCTAAGAGGTGCTCAGAATAGTGCCTGGCACGGGAGAAGCTATCACTCTGCTGTTAGGATGATTCTGTGTTGGAAGCGCCTTCTTTTCCTCCCATAAAGCCTGGGGTTTGGGCCCTGCTTCCTGTTCACCCCAGGGCAGACAGCAGTGTTAGCACGAAGCATACCCTTCGGGTCTCAGAAGGGACCCTCCCTTCTCCCTTCCTCTCAGATAATGACAGAGCATTTGCTGTGTGTCAGATGCTGCTGAAGTGGCCACATGGAAACTGACACATGAATCCGCCCTGGATTCCATCCTAGTACAGAGCAAGGGTCGCAGTGAATCTGCGCTAGACAGTCCTAAGCACCACGGCGGGGGTGGGCTGTGGCCAGAGCAGAGTAAGGGGGCTAGAAGGTGGTGGGGAGGGGAGAGGTGTTGGTCTGCAGGTGGCCAGGTGGGCCTCCTTGGGAAAGCACGTAACCGAGGGTCCTGAGGCCAGCGTGGCTGGAGAAGTGAGCTGGGGTGACATTAGATGTGGCAGAAAAGCTTGGAAGGGGAATGGAGACATAGCATGTAGGGTCTTATGGGCCATTAAAGACAGCTCTTCCTGAGTGCAATCCAAAACTGTCTGGAAGCTGTTTGCCCAGCCAGCTTCATGGTCTGAACCTTACAAGGAGGCCATGTTGAAGGCCAGCTGGGTGGGCTGGGGTGACCAGCCATTCACATTCCCCCCACACTCAGGGTTCACTCAGGTGAGGCTTTTACCACTGAACTCAAGAAACGCCTGAGCAAACTGGGCACCTGTATCGTCCCGAGAACAACTAGGGCCTTCAGCGCCAGGCCCGAGGCACCCTTTGGCATTCGCCCAACACTGGCCAAGTCAGGGGACACTGTGTGCCCAGGCCAGCTGGGACACTAGCGACGGGGGAGGCTAATGCACCTGTGCCGCTGCCCTCCTGCTCACGTGCAAGGGCGCTGTTCTGCAGAGCGCTGTCATACAGCGGACACCGCAAGCTCACAAGTGAATCTGGAGTTGATCCATGACCCCGCTCCCTGCTAGAACTGGGTGGCTGCTGGACTTTTATCCTTTTCTGCAAAAAGTCTCAGTGAACCCTACCCCTTCTTGCGTGTGCCTTAGTAAACCTCTGTCCAATGCCATATCCCGGTATTTTCTTCCATCTCCACAACCTACTCCACTGCCCCAGTCCCGCTGCCTTGTGGACGAGATTATTACTCTAAATTCAGGAGAGCAGTTTGATCTTTTGTCTTCCTTTTCTAAACACTGTGCCCCCAGTAACATCTATTTGAATGTATTTGATACGTCAGAATGCACACGTCCTGAGACATATTGTAAGTGTATGTTTATGTAAATGGCATTACGCTATGAGTCTCATTTCTTGCTGTAAGGATGCAACGCTGTTTTGAAGAGCCATCCATTTTGCTGAAGGAACCTCTGCTTTAGTTCTAACAGCTGCGCAGTACTCCGTAGGGCACAGTGCCGCCTTTTACATATCCAAGGCCTTGCTTGACTCCAGCATGGTGGCTCACGAACATTGCCAGAGCACCCTTCCACCTGTCCACTTGTGGATCCTGGTAGAAATCTGTCTGGGGAACACACCAGTAGCTTTGTGGTTACGGCACACACACACCGCTACCTTGAACGTGCTGCCAGCTTGCTTTCCACGGTTGGAAAAGTAGCAGTTAACACCGCTGCCGTCAATACAGAGGCTACTGTCCCGCATCTACTCCCAAGCCGTTACTCGCAGTTCTGAGGGGCCTAATGTAGCGGATCATTCAGTGCATCCCTGCCGATATCCATAGCCAGTTTTTCTTTTGGATTTCCTTTTTCTGATTTGCAAGAAGCCATGTGTGATACATACGAAGCCCTTTTCAATTTTGGGCACTGCAGACATCTGGTCTGCTCTGAGTGTTGTTATGGTGTGTGCTGAACAGAAACCCTTCGTTTCCATGTGGTCAAATCGCCCCGCCCTTACATCTGGACACACAGGAGAGGAGAGGAGCCAAGCTCATCTTTATAACTCACTCTGGCAGTGAGCAGCCCTGAGCCCTCACAGCCTAACCCTTCTTAAAAGTCCCACTGCTGACCATGGTGGCACTGGAACCAAGTTTCCAACTTGGCGGACACACTGGAACCACAGCAGAACAGCCAGGAACTTCGAGAAAATTCTCTCATGTTGCCATAGCCAGAATAAAAGGCCACGATGAGGCTGAGTGGAGTCCATGAAATGTTCAGTGTCTCTGAAACCTGTGTAATAGTTTGTGTGGGTGGAGAAGATGAAATCGTAAGGGGAGAAAGTGCTGAGTGTGGTCCTGGAGTTTAAGTCCTCAGCAATCGCAGGCAAGAACAGGATACTTAGTTTTTTCAGACTTGCCTACTACAAACTCTGGTTATCAGGAAGGAGAAAAAGGGTGAGAGGTAGATTTCACACCACCTGTGGTAACCCTGACAGAATAGAGAGAATAGCCAGCACAGGTACTTTTTAGGAATAATAGTGACACCTCAGGAGGCTGACGCAGGAGGATCAAGAGGTCAAGCTAAGCCTGAACAACCTGGTAACTTAATAATAAAAAAGTGGCTAGGGATACAGCCCAGTGTAAAGGCTCCGTAATTCATCTCCAGTACTGAAGAGAAAGAAGAAAAGAAAAAGAAAGAAAAGGGAAAAAAAGGGAAGGAATGACAGTGCCACACTGGGAAAAGACAGGTCCTTCCTCCTTTGTCCTGACGATCCTGCATAGACCCCCTTTCCCCTTCCCATCAAACAGGGGCCAGTGGACTCCCAGTCCCCCGCAAAGCAGCTTGATACCTACAGCATTTATTTGAGCATTGGTTGGACAGGAGGAAAAAACCCTCTTTCTCCTTCATTTAGTTCAGTTCCTGTTTAAACGAGAAACCTGTCTTTCATGCCTATCATTGCTAGCCTCCGTAAGGAGCTTTCAGACTTTTCCCGGGGCAGAAATCCTCCTTGAGGCCTTGTTTTCTTGTTTAGTTCTCTTCCATGCGACTGACTCAGGCTGTTGAGAGAAACAGTCAAGTGCCCATGAAGTCTGGAGCCAGATGTAATCCACCTGCCAAACAGGATCTAGGGCAAAGGGCAAAGATCAAAGGCCGAGTGTCCCCAGTGTCCTCTGCAATCTTAATGGATATACTAACACAAAGAGCCACTCAGGGTGTGTGTGGGGGGGCAGACTTGTTACACACAAAAGAAAACAACACATCAATAGATGCGCAGTGCTTTTGTTAAGAGGAGGCAGAGAGAAGGCTGAGACCCGGCTGGCCGACATGGTGGGGGATCATTAAGACCCTTGAAGATATAGTGTTTCCAAACCGGCCTAGTCTTCCAGACTGTACTGTGGGATTAGCAGGGCGGCCCTTTGTCTTCTGGTGACCTCGCTGAAGGAAGACATTCTACCTCTGACATCAAGTCCTCCACTCCCAGACTAGTGAGCGCCACAACCCCTGTGCAAACCATTAGCATTTCATGGTCTAAAAAACCAAAACACAACGAACCCCCCAAAAGTAGCGAAAGATCCACAGGGTGCATTCCACACACAGGGAAAACTGAAGAATAAAAACAGAACCACGCCTTTCCAATCAGTCGGCATCGTTAGCTTCTGGATATACATTTTAAGTTTGATTTCTTTCTAACAAATGGAATAAAAAGCCAGACATCATCAGCCATCTTAAATATTTTAAGGTATTAGCCTTCAGGCACAAAGTTCTATTTATATATTGTTGAAATGCCTCAAAAATTACTGAAGCGTTCTATTTAGGAGAATGACCCTTGAGCATCCATCCTGTGCTGTGCTGTCCTTCCCTCCCTCCTTCCAAACACGCCTTGGGCCTTTATTTTTGTTGGTCTAACAGCTGCTCTGTTCCCTTTCCATCTGTCTCTACCTTCTATTTTCATGTGTGGCTTAGGCCCCTTCCCTCCTTCACAGAAACCTGTTTCTATGTTTTAAAAACAACTGAAAGAAGCATAGCTTCTAAATTTGATCTTTTCGGTTGTTAGGAATGAGAGTAACAGCTCCTTGGAAATAAACCAAGGGCTTTCAGGTTAGGTCTAAGTGCAAGGTGACAGTCAGCACTCGTGGTGACCACATGTAACAGTGTCGACTGGGAAGAAAATCATCCTAGTTGAGAAGGAAAATTAATTCATTTGGGGCTAATGAGGATTACAATCTGGAAAACACAGATTAAAGAAGTCTTGAGTATATGCTTTGAGCTTTTACAAAATGGCATCTGCACTACTGCGTTAAGCTGCCAAGAGGGGTTGGAAATTACATCACTGGTTAGAAATGATGACTGGTCCAGTAAGAAAGAGTGGGTGGGATCTCAGTGTGGCAGTGGAGGAAGGGGTCTGTAATACAGATCATCAACCATTCACAATATTTCAGGAAACTGGTTTGGCCCGGTTTAAAAGTCCAGCTGTGGACATGTCTGAGATCTGACTAGCAATGGCCTCCCAACTCCATTTCAAATGTGCGAAACCAATGCAACACCATTTGATGTTTACCTGACACAAGTAAATGCATGAAAACTGGTTTGTTTTTCTTGTGTGTGAGCCTCTACAACTCTGCTTCACTGTACCCTCATCAGGCACAAAGACACAGATACTTTGTACTCAGACTCAATTTATTTTACTGAATTTAGACTCAAATTCAACTAATCATTCTTACAGGAAGATTCAAAGGACAGAAATCTGTTCAAATCACAAGGAAGCACTGAGTCTAAGGGCCATTGCATGAACCTTAATTTTATTGAGTTTCAACACCCTTGTGCAAGTGTGCAACACGATACTGCCAAATGTGGAAAGTGATCATTATTCTTACTTTGAATAAAAAAATTAGTGAAACAAAAAACATGTACACACCCAGATGTTCCCTTAGTTTTCTTAATTTGTACCTGCAAAATATAATTCAGTAACAGGACAAAGTTCTAGGTCGCTCACATGATTCATTATTGAAAGGAAAACTCAACATCATGAAAAACAAAACAATGAAATAAATAAATAATTTACCAAAGGTAATTTTGCTGCATTGCACATTACCGCACAGAATTCTAAAGCTGATTTTATTTTTAAAGCTTAGAAAACACATTTGCCTTTCTAACTTTCTTGCTAAGTGATACATGCTCCTTACAAAGAAAGTGACCTTATATAGGCCTGAGTGTAAAATGTAAATACCTGCTCCTCAAGACTGCACGGGTGAGGGTGACAGGGGTTGGCAAGCCCAACACTGGCCTCAAGGCCCAAGCAGCATGGTTGGCATCTGGCCCCTGAGCTGTAAAGCACTGGCTACCGTGAGCAGCTTAGGGGAGGTGTGCAAAGGGCGTGGGTGCAAATCCACACTTGTCCTTTACTGTGATGTCCCTAGAGAGAGTGTAAAATATTTTGAGAACATCCCTTTAAAATGGAGAACCACAGGGCACAGCTATGGAACACAAGCATTTCTTGCTACCAAGATTTAAACAGAATGTATTTCTTTGACAAGCCTTTTATCAAGTTCCCAATCCAGTTTCTTCTGTTTTCTGCAATTATACAGGGCTGCCTGCCTTCTTGGCCATCCTTGAAATGACTTGATTCTTCTCCTTTGCCATCTCACCCATCCCCACATCACTAAGAGAAAGCACTTGATGCTCTTCTCTTCCATGGTGTACACAGTGCTACAGGAAACTACTCAAGTCCTTCATGGAATATGACTCACTGTGGCTGCAGACAACTCTGAACAAATGATGAGCTCCCTGGAATAGCATATTCTAAACAAACTGGGACAGGCAGCTTTCATGGTTTGGTAGAAAATTCATCTTTCCTCAAGTGAAATTCTGGTGTGTAAACACTTTGACATTGAAGTGTGGTCACTTCTCTTGCCCATGAGTGGTAACTAAATTCCTGAATTAAGAGGATACTGCTGCCTGATTCCTTCCTTGAGTCAGACTTCAGTTTGGATCTAGGCTGCCCCCTCAAGGGCCCATGTTAGTCCCCAGCTTAGTGCTACTGGGAGGTAGAAGACCCTTTAAGGGGTGGGGTCTAGTGGGAGGTCTGCAAGGTTACTGGCATTTGCCCTATGAACTGATTGTGGGGCCGAGCCCTTCCTGTTTCTGTCTTTTGCACCAGGCATAAAGTGATGGGTTTTGCTCTGCCATGATTGCTGCCATCACAGGCCCAAAACAGTGGGGTCAAATGACCATGGACTCAAACCTCTGAAACTGTGAGCCAAAATGAACCCTTTCTTTATAAGCTGATTATCTCAGGCTCTTGTTATAGTGATGGAAAGCCAACTCACAGAGTGAGCAAACTTTCCACAAACGGCCATTTAGTAAATAGTTTAGGCTTCACAGGCCACATCTAGTCTCTGTTATGCAAATGTTCCACTTTTATTTTTTTAAGCAACCCTTTCAAATGTTATTTCACAGGCCTTTCAGATTTGCGCTAGCTTTCCAAGCCCTGCTTCAGGGAGTTGTCAGAGGAACACAGGTGCTTACCAAGTACAGGGGGCTTGGGCCTTGGAACCCTAGTTTGGGGATTTCTCCTGGTTCTTGCAGCAGGGGTGCTTAAGGCAGAGCTCCTCTGTGATTGCTTCCACTGTCTCCAGAACTGCAGAGCTGGACTAACATTTTTCTAAGTTAAATAGGGCTTCTGAATCTAAAGTCTTTCTTTAATCAATGATATTTAATAAGCAGCTAATGATTCTTAAAACACACTTGCTACCAACTACATAAATTAACCTGTCTTGGAGTTAGGACATGTACGCATGTGTGCACGCACACACACACACACACACACACGCACACACACTCCAAAAAAACCAAAAAACTTCTAAAATGTTTGGAGAATTCTCCAAATTCCCAAACTAAATACATAAAAAAGTCTTACATATGTCAGTTCAATTGTCCTTTTTTAGATTTTTGCTTAAAACGTTAAATTTGTTTTCCCCCAAACGTGAGTTATTTCTTGTATTAAATGCAGGGTCTTTGCTGGCACTGCCACTGACAGCTGTAGGAATGGCAGTGATAATCAGAACTGGCCAAGCAAGGCAGGGGCTCCCAAATGACACCGTGGAGATGACTCCTAACTAAGGGGACTGGGGACACCAACTTGAAGCTGGAGGAAAATGGAGCAGTTAGGCAGCAGAGGCGCCTGGAAGGGACAACGGCCCTATTCTCACACATCGGAAACAGGGAAGCTTCATGAATTTTTCAATTCTTTCAAAAGTGAAGTGTTCTAAGGCTGCTGATAAAAACAGGATAAAGATAACAGCACTGTGTGTGGGGTGGGTGTGCCATGAAGCGTGTGTGTCCAGAGGAACCAGTCCCACAGTCCTGCGTCCTGGGCCTTCGCATCCCTCACACACGCCAAGCTTGTTAGTAGTTCACATCTTTCACGTTCCTTTACTATGAACTCTAAAACCGCCTGGTGCTTATGTTTATCTATTTCAGATACGAGTGATTTGCAATTTTTAAATCTGCAAAGAGCACATTCGGTGTCAGACCTTACAACACATAAAAACTGCACATCACCCTCTGTAGGTGGCGCTTTCAGGACAGATAAGACAGGATCCTAACCAGCTTTCCAGTTCTGCAGGGTTCCGCTCTCCTATCCCATCTCCGCCGACAGAAAGCATCTTCCCATTCTCTCCCATATCAAAGTGCATCTGCTGACAGCCTAACGTACCTTAAGGAAAACCCCAAATCTTACTAATTTTGGTAGATATCCTGTTAATTTGGATATGCAGCAAAACTCAAGTGAGCTTCCCTTTTCTCTACTCCTCAGTTTAAAGCTGTATAAAACATGGCTAAATGCAATACTTCTAGACAGCAGGAGTTACCAACCAACGATTTTGTTTTAAAGAACAAAAAAGGGAAAGGAAAAACAAAACCACCACGGATACAGAGGAGGAACCCTGAGGCAAAAATGGCTTTTCCTGAAGACAGTCTTCCGGGAGCAGTACGCCTCCTCACAAGGTGCCAGCACCCTTCTGTGAGGGCAGGCCTTCCTCCATCCAGAGCGCAGCCGCAGAGCCGGCCCGAAGCGGACGCCGGTGGATGCGCCGCAGCCGCAGCAGGTAGAGGAGGATGGAGAGCAGGACCACCAGGAAGCAGCCGGAGAACAGGCAGTGGTTGTAGACAAAGGAGACGCCCCGCCAGTGTGAGTGACTGGCCCGGAACGCCTCCTGCTGGATATCTCTGCCACAGAGAGACAAAAAACAGGCTGGGTAAGAGGGCGGTGGGGCAAGAAACTACTCAGGATGCGGGGAGCAGGGAGGGCCTGGTGTGGGCCCAGCTCTGCAGAAGGCCTGACAGTGTGTGGTCGCTGAGTCTGTTTGCTACTTCTAAAGTGGAGGAGAATATGGCCCAAGGTGGGGTGGGCTTAGATATTAATGAGCTAACAGGAAAGTTTGTTCATAAGTTCCTGGCAGTTATTGGCATTACAACTGCATCATGAAAATCTGAGAAGGGAAGAATCAACACAATGTGGAACCATGTTTGTGATATCCACTGCACACAATTTTTACAGTTGGCCCAACTAAAAGTATTGCTTGAAGATGCTCAGTTAAATAGGGAGAAAAGCTAGTATCTCATTTATCAGTTAACCAGAGTTCTTAACATGGGGTCGACTTAGCTGTGTCTATGAACTTGAATGGGGTAAAATGTACATCTTTATTTTACCACTCCCAGACCAAAATCTAGTGTTTCCTTCGATCAAGAGTATAGACAACCAACCACTATAGTATTAGTAGGGCTGTGACTTTCTTACTAATGAAAACATAGACTTGTTTATATCCCATCATGGTAGCTAATGCTTCAAAATATCATGGACACTCACTCATCACTACACTGACATGGCAGAAACTACTAGTTCTGTTGCCAGATCTTATTATTCAATAAAAATATGTATCATTATATCACAATTTTGTTTTCTGTAATAGTTTGATCAATGTATTTCAATATGTTTCCTCTGTAATTTTAGGTATTTATACTACACACTGCAAAACATCATTTGAGGAGGAGTCCAAGGCCATAAATGTCAAGAACCCTGGATCAACTCTCTTGCAAGGGTCAGGGTATAGGCAGCAGACAATAACCAAAGGGGCAGCAGCCCAGAAGCACTGCATGTGGCGGGATGGACAGGAAGGGGCAGGAGGAAGCGCTTGTGGGGTGAGGAGACTTCATACTCCACCCATGGGCAGCCGGAAAGCAGCACCCCATACATTCACATAGCAGCTTCCATGGGGCACTGAATTGCAGCAAAGCCCCTTCTGTGATTCTCCCTACCGAATCAGTAGCTCACCTCAAGGGCAAAAAGCGAGTCCTGTAGAGGATGGCCCCCAGGGTCCACTGCACTTCCTTGTCATACACCTGCAAGGCGGTCTTGAGGTTTCTGTAGTTGTTGGGAAACGAAAAGCCCCTATGGAACACCTCAAACATCCAGGCCGATTTGAAGCACTGATACCTGCAAATACCAAGCGAGAACAGGAGTCAGAGCCACGCCTGTCAGAGCGGCACCAGCACAGGTCACACAGGCTTCAGCAGGCTGGCTCTGGGCAGCCAAGCCACCTGCACATTTTCCAAGCTGATTCACCCGGCCCGTGCCCTGGGTCCCACAACACCCAACAGCTCACCCATCAAAAGCACACAGCCTGTGATACTTGGTCTCGGTATAATTTAATCCATTACCATGACTGATTTCCTTTCTGCCTCTAGAGATTCCAGCATTTACTGAACATTGCGCAAGCTCCAACCTCTTTGGACCTTAGTTTATTATAAAATGAGAAGGCAGGAAGGTCCTTTTCAGCTGTGGCATTCTATGGTCCTACATGTTTATTAGTGGTTTATTTTTTTCAAAGCACTGTGCTGAGCAAATAAGATGCAGTGACACATGAAAGATATGCTCACTACACTCAGGTGACTAACAATAAAAGGAAATTAAAAACAACAACCGCAAATAGCTGTAAGCCAAAGCAGAAGAGGACAAAGTAACTGAGGGGGATGGTGAGTGTTCTGGACTCTCGGACAGGGATGAATCTGGCTGCGTGGACACAGGGCGACCGGAAAGGGCCAGGGTCTGGCCTGACTCCGATGTCTGGGGAGCACCTGAGCAAGCAAGGGTCTGAAAGTAGAAGTTTGGGGGCAAGGAACAGCAAAACTGAGCCCAAAATACAGGCTACACCTGGGAACAAGTATCTGCCCATCCAAAAGCAGCGGAGGGCAGATGAGGAGCAGTCACTGAGGAGGACGAAAAGGCAGACCGAGGGTGAAACAGAGCTGACAGTTTGTTAAAAGCATCCTGAGGTTTGCCTGTCCACTACTCACTTAAGCCGATGGAGATCAGCATGCGACGCATACAGTCCTCGGTCAAAGCGATCCCGCAAGATCGACCACTTTGTTGCACAATAATCCTGAAAGCAAATTCACCCAAAATAAAATATTAGTAAAGGCTTACTAACATTTTCTTAAAATCCTAGGTGTTGGAGGGCTACAAAACTGATGATACCATCAACCAGGATGGCACAACGAGGACAGGGGGAGAAGAAAATGGTGGGTTTGGAGCTGGGAAACCGGGCAGGGATGTGGGCAGCTGAGGGACAGCGGCTCTAAGGGGCAGGACTGAGGCCACACAGGCACTGAGGCTGGCGGGCCACAGGTGGAGATCTGGGGTCACCAAGGTGTAAGGGGTGTGGAACGGGGAAACCTTTGAAAGAACCCAAGGAAACACTGCCAAAAGGCAGGGAGAACAGGGGACAGGGACGGAGAATAGGGGGTACATGCAGACTGGGTGAGAGGATCAGAAAATGACCACCAGGAATGCAGACCAGAGCCCAGGGAGAAGCCGCACAGAACACTGACGGGGCTGCCGGGAGGGTGGCATGTGCAGCTAAGGCTGTGACTTAACCTGCAGCGTGCTGGGTAGATGCTGGCTTATGCTCACGGTGGACTTTTCAGTTCTCCCGTGACTGTTTCCCTCCCAGCAGCCAAAGAAAGGCACAGGACTCCTCCATGATGCACTACAACCTCCCATGCTCCATCTATCTTTCCCTCCGAGAGTAAAGGGAGGCTGTGACCTGCCCCTGTCCACACAGGTCTCTCAAAATCATGTGAGGCTCCAGAGGCTGAGGCAGAAGGATCACTGCAAATTCAAGGCCAGTCTAGGCTACACAATGAATCCAAGGTAAGCCTGAACTGCAGAGTGGGACCCCGTCTCAAAAGAAAAAAAAAGCATGCGAGGGAAGCCGATTTCTCGGAAGGTTACCTTTGCAGCTTTAGTGAATTTAGCAGCATTGTAGTCTCCCCCCATGCGTAACACATCCTCAGTACAATAGTAGAATTCAGAAAAGCCATAGAATTCGCTGTTTCGGAAGTGAATTGGGGGCTGGTAGACCCCATTGAGGGAAGTCTGCGTCTCATTGGTTTTGTTCATGAAAGGCTGGAGGGTCTCCCGGCAGAGGTCGAAGTCTCCTGTCCCCCGAAGGTACATGGTCTGCCCGTTTTGCTGGATCTCATCTTTAATGTCAAGGGGCAGGCAGGGGTCCAGGTATGGAGCCTCACGAGTCAGACCGGGCTGTTTGCCCAGCAGCCTACGGCACAAAGAGCAGACTCATCAGGAGACCTGCATCCCACTGTGTGCTGGGGAAGTGGAACCCGGGTGTCACAGGACTGTGTCTGGGAACACCAAAGGGGGCTGGGATAATCAGGTCAGGAAAACTGGCCTCCTGGCCCCTCTGGAGATGCCTGGAGACCCCAGTACACATTCATGTGCTGCAGGTACGGTAACCAAGGCCACAGAAACAACCCGGGCAGCTACCTGATGCTTCTGATTCCACTTAAAATCACTGACAGCCTTTCCTCTCCACTGGACTAACAAATTGTGTGCTCTTCAAATCAGGCTACTCATAACATGCATGAATATAACCAATAAAGAAAGATCTATGCCATAAAATGTTTAATTTAAAAATCAATCACCACTATTCACGGCAGAGGTACATGTCAATTTAGGACACATGAAACACATGTAATTATTATCAAAGTCCAAGAGTAGTCAACAAACACCTTCTGGTACTGTGTTAGTTGTCCTACCTCTGAGAAGAGCCACTGAACTGTCTGCTGTTCAGATGTTTTAAAACTTGGTAATAAAACCAATTAGTAAAAATAAAGGTTTCAGAAGGTCTTCAGTAAGTCTGCAAATATATGATTCAAATGTGATTTATGAAAAATTTCTATTTTTAAAATAGTATAAAAAATAATTATACACAAACATACTAGACAACTACAAAATGGACCACCAATGTCATAGTTAACAGCATTTAATTAACTTTTGGAGTAGACACAAGACAGTTTTTTTTTTTGCTTTTTGTACTTGTATACATGAATTTCTAGCAAATGTGGTACTGAAAAGCTCCAACTTGGTCTTCACTGAGGTTTGGGCCCTTACAAATTTATTAAGTTGGCCAGGAAGGATGTTATTGCTTAGCTCTAATTAGGATTTTTTTCTCTCTCAAAATTGTTTCATCAAAACAAATAAGAAATAATAATAAGATATCTTACATGATTCCAGATTCAAATTCTTTAATTCATTCAAATAAAGAATTTTTCTGTTCGTATATACAAATTTCAAATAAGTAATTGCTATATATTGAAACAAATTTAAATCGACAGAGTGCTGCTTTAGTTTTATATGTTTTATATACCAGGAATTTACACACACTCATTGCTGAAATTTCACTGCTAAAATGTTTCAAAATCCCTAACTCATTCAAGACCTTTCCTTGCTCCCGACTAACTCCCTTCACTTGGTTCCCATTTACTGAATGGCTGGCACAGGCAGGCTGTGTGTCTCCGGAGCCCCACTGAGTTCTGCCTTCGGAAGCCAGAAGCCCAGAGCTCAGCTCCCTGTGGGCCTCAGACACCAGCAGGGTCCCTGTCCCAGTGGCGCTGAGTTCCCAGGTGTGACGTCACACAGGGCTCACCGCCACCATGTGGCCTGATGGAGAATTTTCTATTCCAGCAGGTGAGGCACAGGTCTGAGTGACAAGAGACCCCACTGGAGCCTGAGGGGACAGAGGACTGACAGCAGGCCGATGGCCTCTCCTTCCTTCCACCAGCTCAGCCTAGGTCTGGGTTTGATGCAGGGAGACACGGTCTGAAGGGACTGCTGTGCAGTGGGAGGTGCCTCACCTGTTCTTCTGAAACACGCTGGCGAACAGTCGGTCTTCGTATCTTTGTCGAGCAGCATTGCCACCAAACCCAAGGAACGTGGCGACGTAGACCCGGTACACATGCTCAGTTTGGTGCACATCACATCCCAAGTTAAATTCAGCTAACAAGTTTTTAGCTACTTCCTCCTGCAGACACAGGATGACAAATTTTAATATTTTAAAGCAACTTTAACTCTTGCTAAATAAGAGCTCAAAAAAAGTCATCTAAGAGTGGCAAAAATTTCTGCTTCTACATTTCCCAAGTATTCTTCTGAGTATCCTTTTTAAAAATTTTGTTTTGTTTTTCGAGACAGGGTCATACTATGCAGTTTAGGCTGGCCTTGAACTCTATGTAGCCCAAGCTGCCTTGAACTTGCTGCAATCCTCCTGCCTCAGCCTCCTGAGTGCTGGGATCATAGAACTTTGCCACCACACCTGGGTTAAGTATTCTTTACAAGTCAATGTGATGATTCCGACTTAGGATAGTTCAGATGGGCTGCGCATTGGTAGTACTGCTATGACTTTCTGAGAAAGAAGTCAGCAAAACAGCTCACACCCTCTGACCCTGTAAATGAATGAAATCCTAAACTGTAGGAATAAACTTCTCTAAACACAGAAATGACCTTTGCAATTCTATGATTAGAAAAAAAAAGGATGTCACGTGAATGTACAACATCAAGGGAAGGTTAATTACAGTAACCAGTGGTTCACAAAAAACACACTTATGCAGTGTTAAAGGACATGAAAAATCATATGAAGAGTAAAACTGTACCTACATTTAAAAAACCATAAATAGGGAAAAATGAAAGAAATTTATTAAAATACTGCTAGTTTTTTTGGGTGATAAGTCTATGAGAAATTTTAAATCTTTGCTTTTCAGTTTTCCCCGAAATTCCTTTACATATACTTTTACTTTATATTAAGAAGGAAAAATATGATTTTTATAGAGTATAATAGTTTGTACAGTCATGTCTGGAATGGAAAGTAGGAAATACATACTCTAATACCTGAATTTACAAAGCACTTTTCCAAGAAGCTTAGTAAAGACATTCATAGCATCTACTAAGCAATACTAGGTGCCTGGTAGTGCATTATATACATTATATCCATTATTTCATAAGCTTATAATGACCTCTGCTGTAGGGGCTTTCATTCATATTTAAGGAAGAAACTAGCTTAAAGAAGTCATGTGACTTGCATAGGGTCACACAACGAGTGAGGAACAGGATGATGATGCCACCTAGGCCTGTCCAGCTCCACAGCCTGTGAGCTACCACACTGCGTTGTCCCTGCCTCCTGAGGGACAATGCAGGAGACCAGGCTTTGGTGGCAACTTACACCTGGACAGAAACAGCATCTTAGAGACACAGAGCACATCTGGACGCCTGGCCTCCTGAGGACCCCAGCCTGTGACTGGTGACTGAGTGCTGAAGCAGTGGGCAGAGAAAAGACAGGGGGAGTCCTGGGATCAGTGGACACCAACCTCGACCCTTTCCAGCAAAGCCCAAGGCTGACTGTGTCATGGAAAAAGAAAAAGGATTTTCCCCAAAGACAACTTAAAGAATCTGATGCTACTGTATTAAATTTTTAAAACCTTGTTGAGAAAAGAAGTGACTGAAAGGACAACACAAAAACTCGAGCATGCAACTGACAATATATACCAAAGAAAAACCAAGCTCTGAAAACAAACCAGCCGGTCTCAAGGCACAAAGGCAGTCTTGAGGCTTGGCAGAGGCCTGCCTCATCCTGCTGCCTCCTTCCTCCTGGGTTGAGAAGGCGGTAGGTACCTCAGCAAGCACAGTAAAGATGTGTCAGACTCAGGAAACAAAACAAAAATGGATGGAGACATGTTAAATGAAAACCAAACCAACAGAAGGCAATTTGTACAGATAGTAACCTGCTGTGAGGAGGCAAAGCTTACAGTTTCGGGGACTTCGTATGCTATCTGAGTGGACACGCCTCCCATGTCGAGGATGCCTGCCGTTCTCTTACGGATGATGGCCTCGCTGTTCTCACTGCCAGGAAGGCTGACCTCCACGATGGCCTCGTCATCTGCAGAGACAGGAAATGCCACGGGAGCGAGACAAACCCAGGACCTGGGATCTCCCGAGGTATCTTCCGTTGTCCAGGTGTGTTTCAAACATATGAGGTGGACCCCTCCCAGCACGAGTGAAGCGGAACAGCAGCTGCTCCCACACACTCAGCCACGTCACAAGGCCTGGCTCCCTTTTCAGCTCTGACCACAATTTCCAGTCAGACACATTAGCTGGAAGCAAGACACTTACCCTCTTCAATATGCTCAAATCGTCCAAGGACAAAATTAATGCCAATCCAAGCATACACACCTAGGGACAATGCACAGGGCAAAAACAGGAAAAACTAAGTTTAGGGACATTTTGTTTACTGTTCAATGCAGTCTGTGCCCACACCTCATGTATTTTAATCTCTGTCCTTCAAAATATCGCCAAATAACACATTTCTATTGTTTTTATTTTTTCCTAGTGCAGTAGATTCCAAGAACTCTCAAATGTTTTATATTTTAGCTTTTGGTTTTTGACAGGGTCTCACTTTGTAGTTTAGGGTGACTATGTAGCCCAGGTTGATCCCAAACTCATGGCAACGCACCTGCTTCAGCTTCCCAAATGCTGGGATTTCAGGCCTGTGCCACCATGTCTGGCTCTTCATTTTGATATTTATAGTTTTATATCATTTGTAGAGGTTGAAAATATAATCCTTAGAGGTATTTGTTTTCCTTTGAAACTTACGGGTTGTTTCAAAATACCAGATTTTTCAAGTTACATTCTACTTTGGTCTTTATTTTATTCCTCACATTCACTCACTTGCCAAGTCTGATCCATTTTTGCATCACTTCCTGCACCCAATTTTTACCCATTTTTCACTGCCACACTGATTCGTGTCATTATAGAGGGAGGTGATGGGCTGTCTAATCCACCCTTCTGTCCTACCCTTTCCTGGCAACTCTCTCTGTCCTACAGAACAAAGTTTAAACTCTTGGGCTGACAATTCAGGACTGATGCGATTTGTAACCTTACCACACCTTTCCAATGGGCCATCTTTCAGTCCAACTCTCAGTGGTGTCCCATGTGCTCTTTACCAACCTGAACTAAGTCATTTCTTCTATTTGGAATGCGCTCCCTCTTCCTCCCTAGCCCAGTCCTCCTCTGGGTGGTCAATTCACAACTACCCCTGGGGCAGGCACAGTCCAAACGCAGATTTCTCCTCTCCACCGGGGCCCCAGCTGGGAAAAAAATGCCTCTTTCCAACCCCCACAAAATGTTTCCCTTATCTTTCTTTGGCTCCTGAAATAACCTTTGACAGTTCTGTATTCTTCACTGGTCTGTGAGCAGCTGAAGGGCAGCTCACCCGGTTCTGTGTATTCTACAGTGCCTTTCACAGAGGAAGCACTCGGCGAAATGATACATGGCCTTGAAATGGATACTTTACTTTTAGGTCTCCATTCCTACCAAGCTATGCCCCAACTTCATGGACTGGTCATTTAATTCTCAAGTAGAATTCCTTCTCTGAAGACCACTGATTGGAGAATTTCCCCTCCCTAATAAGTCAAGAGATTCTAACACCTCAACAATGGTCCTAAGCCAGCAAGCCAGGTAGTTAGACAAGGAGCACAAACCGTTTCCATCACAATGAGTTCAAAGTATGCTCCCTGAATGTGGGAGTCCTGTCCCCCCACCCCCCAACCATCCTTCCCCTCCCTCCCGGGGATTGAACTCAGGACCTTGTGCTCACGAGGCAGGAGCGGTGCCATTGAGCTACATCCCTAGCCCTAAGGGAGTTATTTTTTAATGACTTAAATATTTGGGTAATAAAGACCAGGCATGTAAGAAACTCATTTAATCACTGAAAAATAGCATTTCAAGTATATGATTTCCCAAATCTCACATTAAGAATAAATCGATACAGTGTAGACTGGGGAGGATTTAAAGGAATAGCTCCCCAGATTTGAAGTTGAAGGCCAATACACCAACCTTCTTGCTTCCCTGAAATGACTTCGGCATGTGAGTCAGAAAACAGAAAGTCAAAGTGCACAGGGATGTCAGTCAGGAGGTCTTCTAGAATGGCTTTCTGCTGGCTGTAAGGCAACCCGAAATTCACATATCAAAACAGTTCTACATTGAAAAGAAAAAACAAAATTTTCATGGCTCTGATATAGCCTATATGAAATAGCTTTTTATTTTGTTTTTACAGTTCTGGGGATGGAATCCAGGGCCTTGCATGTGCTAAGCAAGTGCTTTACCACTGAGCTACAACCCTAACGCCTTTTTTTTTTTTTTTTCATTTTATTTTGAGATAAGATCTTGCTAAGTTGTCCAGGCTGGCCTTGAACTTGTGATTCTCCTGCCTTAGCCTCCCGAGTGGCTGGGCTTACAAGTATGTGCAACCACATCAGGCTAAAATATCTAATTTTAAAACTAGAGCAATTCATTGAAAATATTATTTTAGGAATGATTTTTCAAAACAACAAGTTGTGTGAATGACATGACTCCTAGATGTAAAACTACAACTACATATGTTCCTTAAATAATAAAATAATTATTTAAAAAATGATAAGTTTGTGATCTGCAGTTACAAACAAGTAAATTCAACGCCGCTTGGTGGGGGGTGTCTAAGGGAATAGCTCTGGGCCTAGTCCAGATGTGCAGACAGGACTCTTTCTCTGGTGATGGTGACAATGACAAAGGCGGGGAGGGTGGCAGACAGGTGCACAGTGGCCCTGGCCCGGGGCAGAGGATCACCTTTCGGGAAGAACTCTCATGCCAGCTGTGCAGAGAATGTAGAGCGGTGTCTCTTTGTGTTTTGCCCGTGGCACGTGCTCTGCAGCGAAGTTCAAAAGAGGAGAAATGTAATCGCTGACTTTCTCCGGAGAGGTAGCAAATTCTGAGATGCCTGGAGAAACAGGACATGCCGGTCAGCAGGCTGTGCTCTCCGCGAATGCAGCAGGCTTCCTCAGCGGACAAGGCTGGCGCAGAGTCAAGCTGCACTCTCTTCCCCTAGGGCTCTCGGCCCTCGTCCTCTTGGCTCGGCCCTGAGGGTTCACTCGCATGCCCTCTCCTCTGCCATCAACCACTTCCTGCCTCGTGAGAGTCCACCCCTCCTCAGGAAGCTGGTGGACTCACAGGGCTGCCAGCAGCATCTTCACACAGGCGTCCTCACATCTTACCTCCAGTCCCCAGGTAAGCATGTGCTGACTCCCCACTGCACATGTCCACCCAAACGCAAGGTCCCCAAGCCCCAACTCCACGCCTGCCCCTCCTGGGCCAGCCTCCTGGGTAACACCCCTCTTACCGGCCCCAACTCGCCTTCAGGTTTTCACGTCCCCTCTCCTTGGCCCCTCTCACTTTACTTCACCTCTCATCTCTGGACATCACCACCCTCTGCTGGCCTTGTGCCAACACACCGCACCCGCCAGCCTCAACCAGTCCCTACTCATAACACTTCCTTCTAGTGTCCAACCCAGACTTCTGTGCTTCCTCCATTCCCTGCAGACAAGGCTCAACTCTGGAGGACCACAGCCCAGCCCCGCATACTCATTCACTTCACGGCTCGCCAAGTGCCTCCCCTTCACCGGCAGCTACACTGAACTATCGTTTCCATAACACAGCCTAATCTGCCCTTGACATCTGTGCACCCCACCAGAAAGAGCCTCCCCCTCCTTCACCAGGCTGACTTCCGCACGTCAACTCAGCTCCTTCCTCCATGGCATTGTCCCAAGAGAACCCTGGCAGAGACAGCTCTCGCTGCTTCCCGAGCCCCCCAGCCCTGCTAGTTAAACTCACTACACCCCATCGAGGTCACTCACTTGACTGCCTGTCTCCCTACCTCTGAAGCTGCTCAAGGGCACACACTGTCTTGTTCAAATTTATATTCCCTGCACTCAACACAGTGCCTGGCAAGTAGAGGGGCTGAGCAAGTGTGTGTTGGATGAGCAGATAATCACTGGTGGTAAACTATGGCACATGTGCCGCCGTGGGTGGTAAAGCTCTCAAAGGTTCATCATCACTGACGTGAGTGAAGAACCTGTCATTGGGCCTCCAAGACTAAAAATGGAGAGGACTTTGGAAGTCCAAAAATTCCTTATTTCACTGATTAAGAGACTGTGGACTCAGAAAGATGAAGTGGTTTGTCAATGGGATCCATAGAAAATGGACTGAAAGACAAGTCGTTTGCACCACATGCAATGCTGTTTCAATGAAGACCAAGCCCCAAACCAGCTAGAAACTATCAAGCAAATTTCTAGAGCCTTGCTACAAACAAAGGTGTCTAGACTTCAAGACAGGGAAGTGTTATAAAAAGTATTTTGATTTCCATCTTGAGCACTCTGCATACAGTGAGAGAGAAGCATGTGAAAGTTGATTTTAGCTGATTTTATTGAGATCCTGGTGTGCACCCTGGGATGATACAGCTGGCCCATTGTTTCAAAAGGACAATTCCAAGGTGTGAACATTTTCATCTTGTTCCATGAGAAGTGTTTCATTCCCAATTGAACTAGTATGAGAGGCTCAATGAAACACAAGGTGCTTTTTTATTAGTACTGTGGTTTTTTATTTGATCAACATTAACCCTGAAAATGTTTCTAGACTGGGGATAGATACAAATTTAAGGAGCAGGAAGATAGAAAATTACAAATTAAAAGTCATTCAATAAGTCTTAAAGAAAAATGAATCTTTGTTCATGGAAATATACTTTGATATTACTTACATTTTTGAAATGGGGGATAAAAATCTATGATAATTATGATTTATCAATATTGTTTTAAAAATTTTTACTTGACATGTAATAACTGGCATATTTGTAATATTACAAATATTACTCGACATGTAATAACTGTCCATATTTGGTAGTGTGATAACTTGATACATGTACTCAATGTGTGAGGATCAAACTAGAGTAATTAACATTTCCAACTCCTCAAATATTTATCATTTCTTTGTGTTTCTCTAACATTTTAAAAGATAATTTCCTCAGATAGTTTGGATTTAATATTTTACCAGCTCATGTATCAGCAAGGTAAAGTAAAAGCTCTGCATCTCTATTAAGATCTGTAGCTCACTGTTTAAGGTCAGTGGTCATCAATTATCAAGACATAAAGTTGTTTCCAGGTATTCCTGATGTCCCTATTCCTAATCCTCTGGATGGAAAGGCGCCACCCCCGGAAATGGGAATGATACACAGGTGAGAACCACTGATTTGTATTATCCAAAGGAAAGCGAAGCCTCAATTTTGTATGTCACACTGGCTTAGAAATGATATTGTCTTTAAAAACTAGACAATTATATTACCTCTTTTAAGTTCTATGGTCATCCTTAATAAATAATCTAGAGGATCAGAAATATTTTTGGGCAATTTTTAAAAACCACACATATATTTCAATGTATTATAGTACAGATTTTCATGAGTTACCTGAAATTGCCTTGTCATTAAGGACAGGGACCAATGGCTACCAAATAGGAAAAACCTATCCACACTTAATGCCAACTAGCAAACTTGGGGTAGGCGGCAAGAGTGAAGCACTATGATCAGTTCTACAGAGGACAAGAAGCCGTGGCTTTTGGATGCTTTACCAAGGTGTTGGTCACCCTACAAAAAGTGTACAGAAAAGGAAAAACAAAGCGAAACCTCGAGACCTGCTAGGTCTTGCTGTGAGCTTTGAAGCGGAGTTAAGACAGTGCTGAGAGATAGGGAAGGACTGAAAGATGCCACAGAATGTAGGCCCAGAAGCCGGTTACAGGTCAGACAGTTCTTTACATACCCGGTTTTATTTTCATCACCACTGGCTTTCGGTTTTTATCCCTCATTTGTCTGATATCCAGCAGATCCCGAGGATTGCCATTGTGCCTTGGCCAACAATAGACGAATATCCGAGACCCACTGCTCCCGCAGTCTACCACAATACCGTAGTTCACACTGGGGTTGTTGGTGTCTGTAGCCTCAACGTCCGTGACTCGGGCCAAGTACCTGGTTTAGAAAAACATATGTGCTTTTGCTCAGGTGCAGTATCATCCCTCGCCTGAAACTACAATATATAAAAGCCAACAGGGACTCCCAAGCTGTGTCGGAACGTTACCTCAGCATTCCCACCACACCCACAGGAGGCGAAAGGAGGCCAAACAGGTGATGCTGACGAAGATCATCAAACTCAAGTACACATTCATTACGCTGGACAGAGGTTCACACAGACTCCTAAAAGCAAATTCTCTCCAAACTGCAAAAGTGTGCTCAAAGACCAGCTTAAAAGACTGTAGAAGAGGCACTTCCATCTAAGTAACTATTCAAGGGCCTCTTTCAGTCTAGCTTTTACGCCTTGTGGTAGTACAGAGTCTGGTTCCCACAGCCATATGCTCCTGATGTTCCAACCTAACTACAAATATCCTGAAGCCACGAAAGGATGGTGCTATGTCCTAACACCTGTACTCCTGCCCTCAAATTCACTTGTTAAGAACTAAACCATCACTGTGATATGATCGTCTGGGAGGTGACTAGATCGTGACAGATAAGAGCCCAGAGAGCTCCCTAACCTGCTTCCAACACACGAGGATAGAGCGAGAAGGTTCCATCTGTGATCCAGGAAACAGACCCTCACCAGACATAAAAGCTGCTGGCACCCTAATCCTGAACAACTGAGACTCCAAATTATGAGAAATAGGATTCTTTTGTTTATAAGCCACTGTCCATAGTATTCTGTTATAGCAGCCAGAACAAACTGAGCCACAAGGCATGGCACCCCTTCTCCAAGCAAATGTTTACCTCTTACCTTTGAAACTTCCTGTCTTTGGATAGTCGCCCATACTTATTTCGGATTATGACAACAGAGAAGTATAAAAGTGAGACAGCAGCAGCCAAGACACTAATGACAACAATTTGGCGTAAATTGGTGCTCAGAATTCGAGGACAGCTCACTGGAGAGATGCTAAAGTGCCAAGAAGCAGGAAAAAGACAGGAGATGCCAATCCTGAAATATCAAAAAACACATTTTAAACAACATACCCTCAAGAGGCTTCCCCTCACCTGAGCTGATCCTATAGGAAGACGTCTGGCCTGAGCTCATCCTACTTCTCTGCCCACTGCTGTGTGGATGCCAGCATGATCCATGTGGCTACTCTGCTTCAGAACACAGTATTATAAAGTGGTAAGAACCAGAAGCAGGCCCTAATGGTTACGACACTTCTGAGTTTCCCCTTTTTCTCCAGAGTATTATGTAGATTGCTATTTTACCCTGCTTAAGCCAGTCACATGAATATATACACCACCAATGAAGTCCAGCGTAGGGATGATGAAGGAAGAAATGGAGGGTGCAGAAGAACACCTTAAAAGCTAGGCCTGCAAATATGACCAACATAGTGGTCGAAACATGGACTCTTAATGTATAAACAGCTCGGGAAAAGCAAGATTTTCTCAACATTTTTAATGAAGGCAAATTTCTCCCAGCTGACTGAGTAATGGGAGAAAATATCTTTAATAACATCCCCATAACAAGCCAACACAGAAGTTTTGTTGTGCTCTGTGTTTTGAGAAAAATTCCTTTGAGGCATATTTTGCAAATATATAGGAAACTTTCCTTCTCAGTTTATATCAGGAATGAGATGCTCATTCTAAAACTATTAGTAGGCTTTAAGAAAACACTGCCTTTAGGATGAATTTTATTATTTTACAGTTAATTCCTACACTCTTCGTGGACTAAAACAGCACACTGAAGGGGGAGTATCCTGCTAACCCAATGAGATTTTCCACTTGGGATTTCTGGTCTCCATGGGGGCTCGGAGCCACTGCATGGCACTCACCCTCCTCCTCTGCACCGCAGAAGCTACAGACAATTCTCCTGTGCTTAATGTAACCCCCTGCAGAACACAGTGTGCAGGCCTTGACTGCAATCTACACTAACTGGGCATGATCATTTTATCTGTGTCAGGTGCCCCACTGGGTCCGAGGAGCCCAAGGTGTTAATCAGAAGTGCAGCACAAGTTTGAACATTTTTCTCCTGGGATTTAGGTTTTTTTCTCCCACAAGAGAGTTGTTTTTTCACACCAAAATCTCTTGCTTTACAGCGCCAGGGATTAGGCCCATCACTCACCTCCCCATGCTGAAAAAGGCCAGAGACCGGGCAATGCTGTGGAGGCCAGTCCTTCTCACACAGAGTTACAGAAAGGTGCCAGGGTCCTTCTTCAGTTACCGTCCTCCTGTTCCAGGAACTGAGAAAAACCAGAGAGCACAGTCAAAAAAAGTCTATGTTTTCTATCAAGTGTGCGCTTAAATCCAACCACTCACAGATAGGTGACCTTTGTGGTGAAATTGTTGGAAGGGTATACTTTGAGAGATATATTTCTAAGTTAACTTTATGCTGCTGTAAATGTAGGCCTAAATCAAGAGTCTGGTACTTAGTCGGTACTCTCTAAGCATCTCAGTGGCCCCAAAATACTGGGACATCAAATAGGCTTTTTTTTGGGGGGGGGGGGATCAAACTCAGATCCTTCCATTTGCGCAGCAGGCAGCAAAACCACTGAGCCAAATCCCCAGCCCTCAAATAGGCTTTTCATACCTCATTACTATATGATGAGGAAGCTGTGGGGAGGAATGAGTTAGGCAGAAGGAGGAAATGAACAGGAATTTGAAGGATCCATTCATTTGAGAGGTATACAGAGCTGTTATGGCTTGTGTTCAGAGGTTTCCCCAAAGCCTCATGCTTTTTCAGAGGTGGCTGAATCTAGTGTGATTGATTCATGGAGGAGCTAGGCCCAAGGTCACTAGGAATAAGGGCATGAGTACTACCCGCCCTAAGTAGTCTGAATAAGATAAAAGGGCAGAAAGATACTGTTAAGGTCTCTTGTTGCTTTTGCTGTCTTCCCGCTGCCCTGCCATGAGCCGTTGCGTTGCCCGTCGCCCCTCGGCCATGTGCTACTCTGCCTTGGCGCCAGCTGATTAGGGATTGAAACCTCTACGAACTGTAAGCTAAATAAACCTTTCTCCTTTTAACTTTGGCTGTCAGATATTTTGTCTCAGAAACAAGAGAAAAGTAACTAAGATAGTAGCTTTTATATCCAAAGCGCTCTGCAGGGTGCTATGTCCCCAGGTCTCTGACACTGTCACCCTTCTTGCTCTTCCTCCTGCCCTAGACCACACATCACAGAAACCAGGGGCCTCCAGTCAGGGCTTTGTTCGGAGTTGCTGGATTCAGTCTGAATCTCTCTTCTTGGTCGGGAGCACTGCTTTACCTCTCCAGTCTTTGATCTCCTGTAGTCTGCTTCTTGGCTCTTGAGTCCTGTTCAGGGTCCTTCCTTCCCAGCCTCCCAGCTGTCTGCTCTTGCACCCTCCAGGGTTCTGTCTAAGCTCCATTCTTCTTTCACTTCATCACTGTTCCTGCTCAGCCTCATTACCGTATTTACCAGGTAATGCAAACAAACATTTCTCCACCCAGTTTCTCCCGAACTGTGCCTTCAAGGCTCTTGAAGACAGCCCCACCCAGCTTGCAGGCTGTAAAACCCGTGTCTAAATTCTCAACCTCCTCCTCCTCAGCACTCCCAAGCTGCTCAGATCAAGAAAGCTGGGCTTGATCTCTCCCTCCACTTCACCTTCCATATCCAATTTCTATTTGACTCTTGCCCTGTCTTTAACTTCAGCTCATCGAATAGAATACCTCTCCCAGGGTTCTCAAATGCTGCCCCAGTGCCCTCAGGCACAGATTCTGCCTCTGAGGTGGGAACCCTCTCCCTCCCCACTCAGGACTCTGATCACTTTACTCTCACAGCAAATTCCCCCAGTGGCTCTCATCCACTTACTCCTGCCTCCCAAGTCCTGCAGGCTCTGGCCACCTGTTCTGCTGACCTCGTCCTCCACTCTCCGCTGTTCACTGCATTCCAGCCACACCGGCATCCCCTGATTCGAGTGTGTCAGGCATGCTGGTCTCTGACCTTCTCCCTCTGCTTAAAAGCCATCTGCAGGGCTCATCTTTTCACCCCCCTCGGTCTTTATTCACATGTCACTTTTTCAGGAACCAATAAATGTAAATGTTTCCTTCTACCATTTACCTTTTCTCCTTAGCAGTTACTTCTTTACTAAATACCTACACAAGAGCTTACGATGAGCCAGGGCCTGTTCCAAATGTTTTACAAATGTGAATTTAGTCCTCCTATCAACCTAGTATGTAGGTAGTATTATCAGGCCACTTTACAGATGAGGCAGAGGGGCTAAGTCGCTTGACTAAGGCCACACAGCTAATAAAAGGCAGAGCTGGGATCTAAGTGTGAGTCCGTGCACTCATCCCTGTCCTCTGACACCCCGTGTGTCTGCATTTCTGTTCACGTGTCTCCCCCTGCAGAACGAGCTCTGCGGGGGCCAGAGTCCAGTCTGCCTGGTTGACTGCCACTTTCCCACCCTCGAGGACCCTAGGAAAGAGCCTGGCAAGACGGCAAGGTTCAGAGTTTGGGCCCTACAAGGTTAAGTGTCTACAGCGATCTTTCCACAACACCAAGGGACTCCCTGCCTCCATCCCTCTCTCACTGGGGTAAGAAGTCCTAACTCCTTAGGAGGTAACAGAGGCCCCTCGTGACCTGGCCCCGCAGGGCTCTGTGTGGCAGCCACGTGTCATGCATGCCTATTTCAAGTAACTGAAAATGAAGTTAACACTTGAGTTCCTCAAGTGCACTAGGCTCCCTTCAAGTCTCAACAGTCACATGTGGTCTCTCCATGAGCCGGCGCAGATGAGAACATGGACATCAACACGGCGAGTGCTGGGCAGCACCAAGCAAGTCCCTGTCCCCCGTGCATCTCCCAAAGGAGCTCTGTATGTATCCTAGGCTCCAGCCAAACTAAATGAGATGCCCGAAAAGCCTTGCACTCCTCAGCATTCACAGAATGCCCCTCTCCAGGCTGTGTCAGCTGTCCTTCCTAAGTCCCCTGACATGCCTAGCACACTGCTCTGTGAGCACCTCCCCAGCCCTCAAATCCCTGGGCTTGGTTATCACAGCAGCGGGTGGGCGCTGTATTTGGGGCTGACTCATCACATGGCAACCTCACCACCTGCAAGCCCCACGGGGTGGGACCCGCCTGTTTCCCTCCTGTTTCCCCAGTGACCAGTGGCTGCCACACGCATGTTGAGCAGTTTCATGCATGGCTGGAAATGGGATATACAAGGACAAATCTGAGCCGGGCATGGTGGCACAGTTCTGTAATCCTAGCATTCTGGGAGGCTGAGGCAGGAGGGCTGAATGAATTTCAAGGCTTGCCCCAAGTTAGACTCTCCCTCATAGAAACCAGAAAGGGCTAGGGCTGTAGCTCCGTGCCTAGGCCCTGGGGCTCGATCCCCACCACACACACACACACACACACACACACACACACACACAGTATATATGTATATGAACGCAGCCCTTAAGAATTTCTAAATCAGTAGAGGGGATAAAACACATACCCCCAGAGATATACACAGTAGAAAGTATTAATGATGCCCTCTAAGGGAGAAATCGCTTGAGTTAGAATTTTAATATAGTACCCATACTGCATCATGTGCCCCACATTCAAGACACAATATTTGTGATTGAAGTTTAAACAAAAAGTAAAAAAAGTACCAACTACCTAATGTTTAAATGAATTTATTGTTTTTATAAAATGGCTATCTTTTAGCTTTTCAATATGGTGAGATTATTAAATCATATCTTTCATTAGAATTTCAACGTCTTAAAAGATTTAAATAGTAAATATCCATAGAAAGGAAAGATGAAAATATATAATCTTAAAATGTATAAGGTCTTCCTATAAATTATATCAATGTCTCAAACCATCAATGAAAGAAAATATGATTTTGCAGCAAATCCTTTCCCAAAAATACACGACTTGAGAAAAGTGTTTTTAACACTCATGACAAAAGGTAAATGGCCTTTACACATAAAACATTCTTGTTAGAGAAACAGTGGAACAGAAAAACAGGCAAGGGTAATTGGAAATTAACAAGAAATACAAATAGCTGATAAAATAAAACTTCACTGGTATTCAGAAAAACAGAATAAAAACAAGATATCGATCAGATTGGCTGAGGTTCAAGTCTAATGATATTTGAGTAAGGAGGGGTCATCAAGTATTGTTGGTGAGAATCTAAATTTCTGGAGGCATTTGTGTAACATAAATGGCCATTTTAAATGTGCTACCTTCTGCTGTCCCTACCACAATTCCAGAAATTCACTCTTAGGAAATAATAAGGTAAATTCACTAAAAATATGTACAGGATGTACATCAAAGCACTGTGTATAAAAACAAAATACTCTTACTAATGTCCTTTATGGAGGGTGGGTAAAATTAGACAATGTGATTTATGCAATGGGACACAATGTGACTATTAAAAGTGATGACGCAGATTTGTATTTATTTATTTATTGATGTGGAAAGAAGTTTACCATGTATTAAGTGAAAACATGTTATTATGCATGGAGGGAAAAATGAGAGGAAAGAAAACAAAAATGTTACCAGTGTTTATCAAGTAGGGAGATCATGTATTGTCTTTATCTTCTCACCTAGATTTGCCTATATTTTTCAAAGGGCATGTACTAATTTCATCCTCAGAACAACAGAACTACTTCTCAAAAGCCACCTTTGACGATGGTATCACCAGTTTCCAGCACCAAATCCTCTTCTGGATATATTAAGAATGCCTAGGCTTAAAAACTGCCAGGAATTCCAATCTGAACATTTGAAAGAACTAATGATAACTAGGTGATAACTTATCAAAGAAGCAAGGAGAAGAAAGTATTAGTAACAGCTTAAGGCCCCTGTTAAAGGCAAACTGGTCCTTTAATGATTTGAGGATCAATACTAGGAAGCTGACATGAGGAGTGACAAACCCAACTCCAAGTTTCAAGACGCTCACAGATTGGTACATAGAGAACACTACCACCAGGAAAATAGCAAGCGAGAACTAAAGGCAAAGTTAAATCAAATAAATTCTTGCTCTAAGAGCTCAGAGAACCAAAAAAGGTTAGAGTCAACAGGAAAGACGTCCTGGAGGTGAGAGGTTGTTATTTTTTTTGCCAGTGTGATAAAATATCTGAGAATAACAACTTAAAGGAGGAAAGGCTGATTGGGCCTCACAGTTTCAGAGGTTCAGTCCATGGCTAGCTGGCTCTACTGTTTCTGACCAGTCTTCAAAGCTACACTTCCTCATGACCAGCTTCATCTGATTATGCCCCATCTCCCAAGTTTCCATCACTTCCCAATAATGCTACCAAATTACGAATCTATGAAGACTCAAGCTTCATGAGCCAATCACTTTCCCAAAGCCCACTGACCAGCAGCCAAGCCTTCAACACACTGATCCTTTTGGGGGACATCCTAGATCTCAACCATAACAGAGGCAGACCAGACGGGTGAGGAAGGAGAACACACTTCAGAGATGCACTGTAAGAATGATCACAGCATATTTAGTAAACTTTATTTCATCTGGTGTTTGTTGTAGGGCTTTTTTTTTTGAGTTATGTGAAGATTTTGACAAAAATAATAAATACTGTGAGTTAAAAATTCTGTGTTTAAAGGCACAGAGGAGAAAGGACAATTTATAAACGGCTGAAGTAGTTACTTTTATTCAGGTCAAAAGCATGGCCAATTATTGCCCAGCAGCCAACCATATGGAAGCCTGACCTTAAAATGTAAGCTCCAATTGTTCTTGCAGCTGAGAATCTTGACACCAGAGCTTAAGGAGGGAAACTCTACGTAATACAGTACTACCCAAAGCTGCCATGTTTTAAAAATACCTAAACTGCATCCAACCTATGACCAGGGAGACACAGGAACCCTCACGGTTTCAGCTGTTGGGTCCTCCTTTGCTGGACAGTCTCTAGTGTCATAAAGCCCATGGGTTATGGGTCAACATCTGTGAGTCTCTCAGCAACAGTCCGAAGGACAACAGTGAAAACAGTACAAATCAGCAGCAAAGGTAAATGGCTCCTCTGGCCACAAAGGCAGGATTCAGTGAAACAGGCACTGTAAAACCCTTGAACCACGAGCAAACAAAATGATAAACAGACAAAATCATGAGCAGTAAGACTGGGAGAGCTGGACCTCTAAAGCAGAAAAAGTACCATGACCTGAGAGGTGCCTCAACAAAGAATCATTTGAATGTCAAAGGATTTCAGGAGTGGGAGGACCCTGAACAACTGTAAGTATTAGGCAGCTCTGCGAGAAACAACTCTAAGTGTGAACTGGGAAGTGAGAGCTGCTGTGAGGCACTGTGACTCAGCGAGGGTAAAAGATCCATCAAACAACTTGCATCACTGTTTCAAGAAGAATGCATGTAGTTGCACTGATGATCTGTACTTTTTAATACACATTAAAAATTTTCAGCCTCAAATCCTAATCAACCTATCTCTCTCACTATTCATTCGTAAAAATTCTGGTCCCCATTTTAAATGGGCTTTTTCTGGCCACACATTTCCTCCATCAGCTCTGTAGTCTCCCAAGAGTGACTTTCCTCAAGTTCAACATCCTGTTGACTGAAGGTCTGTCACTGTAAACTCGATTACTCCAAGTCTGGGGTCACGATCTTTTGACACAAACAATAGCCACTTTCCAAACCCTTTGTGGAACAGTAGTATCACCACTGACAGGGTTACCTGGTTTTCAGCTTTGATTCACATTTCTCTTTATTCCACCATGCTATCGTTTATCAAGTCCTACGGATTGCTCCTCAAACATTCCATCACTACCTCAGGTCAGATCTCGGGTCACTTCTGCCTTCCCTATGAACACTACCTCTTTGTGAAACATTGCCTTCAAAATAGGAGCAGCCTAAGAACAGTCTGGAAGCCTGTGGATCAACACTAACTGCTGTGTGGCACCTGAAACCTCCATCCAACAACTGTGTCCACTTTATCTTACCAGCCCTCTGCCCCTGATAACATCTCTGCTCTGGGGAGGTGGATCTCTTCCCTCCCACAGGAGGGATTCTCCTGCTTGCCTTCAGCACTCCCTCCTAATATCCTGCTCTCAATATTATACTTCTTTCAAGGCCTCAGGGCAATGTTTTTCTTTGTCAAGATTTAACTGTTATAATTCTTAATTTTCCCCCCTCTCTAAATTCTCCTTATTCATGCAGAGCCTATGTTAAACATGCAGAATAAATATGCAGAGAATATAAATCATCCTTAGATCAACTTTACTTTTCGCCTCTTCTATAGAGGACTTATGCTCTTGGGGCCAAAATCGTGTGTTTCCTGTTAAAGCTAGAAGAATGGAAGCACTAGCTTGAACATGCAACAAACACAGGTGATAAATCAACGTTAAGGTAAATGAAGAAATAAGTTAAACTGCATGTACAAATGAGAGTTCCCTTTAAAACTCTGAATGTGTCCGAGAGAATTAACAAGCCAGATACAAAGACAAGAAAACATCAAATACAAGATAACAGAAAGAAGGTGAATCTTTTAGGCCTCGCCAAGGCAACTAGGTATTTTCATTACACAGAACATAATGAGAACTGCACCGTGAAATTAAGGTGAGATCTGAATCCTATACTTTCGGATTCTTTAGGAACCTTCAGTTTACCTTCTAGCGTGCAAAGTCCCTGAAATATAAAGCATCTCTTTTATTTCCTAGTGAAAAGAGTTCTCTGAAAATGCTCTGCACCTATGTTCATCTAACAGGGGCCTGGGGACCTCTGCAGGTTCTGGGACATATTCTACAGAATGCAAGGATCGTCCCTGTAAAAGGATCCATGCATCACTCCAGCTGAGGAACCCTGTCGTGCAAAATTACTTTATCACCCACTTAGCTCCATTTTCCATGGAGAAAGCTGACATGAAACTTGCCAAAGCAGAGCAAGGCAACAAAGATGCTGCACAACTAAACGTCATTTCAAGGGACAGGCAGGACGCAGAGGAGCTGGGACCAGCATCCTTCTCCTTGACCAGGTTCCGCTCCCGCTACGTGCGAGGCAGGGAAAATCCAGCGTGGTGGCCGAGGGAGGCGCGATGGCACGAGTGCCACGTCGGTCCTGCCGGGGACTGGGAGCGAGCACCTGGCGCCGGGGTCACGGGGCGCCCGGATGTGGGCGCGCGGCTGGGCGGCGGGGTCTGCACACCCGGAGGGCTCGGGCGGGTAGAGGGCGCCCGCGGGCCCGCCCGCCCCGCTGACCCCGGCCGCTCTGGCCGCCCGCCCGCCCTCTGTTCGCCAGCGCGGGAAGGCGGCCTCACCTGATCGGCAGGCCGGGGCTCCCGGGAGCGCAGGGCCGCAAGTGGGCGGCATCACGCCCGCCGCACCGGGGACCGGGAGGGGGCGGAAGCAGCGGCGGCAGCGGCGTAGAGAACTCGGCTTCCTGGAGGCTCCTCTCCTTTCCGGGAGCCTCCGCTCCTCACCGCGCGCGGCCCCGCCGGCGTCCGCGTCACGGCCCGCGTCCGGAGCGCGCGTTGGCGGCGGGAGCGCGCGCGTCGAGGGGGCGGGCCTTTCCCGAGCGCGGGGCGGGGCCGAGCCAGATGATTGACACTGAATGGTGAGCTGTTCGGCGGACCCACGTACGAGGTCTCCGAGCTGAACGGGCAATGTGACCACGGTGTCGCTTAGGTTCGTGGCGTTTCCCGTCCGTCCTTGCCTGACTGGTTGTCAGTGAGCCGCGGTGTGCTGAGACTTCAGTTTATCGTTCCTTTATGCTGCTAAAGACTATGGAAAATGACACTTGTTGCTCAATTCTGAACATTTTTCCAAGTTTGCCTGTTATGATTCCCGTTGCATAGATGGAAAATGGAGACTTGTGGTCTTTCAGTGACTCTGGAGGGCCCCAGGATTGCATATGTTAGAGCCTATTCTCAGGGAGGCTGACTGCCCTTTCCTCCCTCCACATCCCACAGACGAATGGTCACAAGAAGCAATGCT
This sequence comes from Heterocephalus glaber, assembly GCF_000247695.1. The sequence continues at coordinate 18,698,064 of NW_004624758.1, forward strand.
GTGCAGGGCACAGCCCCCGGGCTGCCCCAGCCACCTGCACTCAGCTCAAGGCCCTCCCTACCTCAGCAGTCAACTGCTTTGAAGTCTCGGAGCTTTGCCCTTGACAACTGGAAGAGACCTCTGGAATCCCGATTAGACCGGAGACAGGAAGTGCCAGCCTACACACTTGAAAAGGTTTTTTAAATTTAGAGCCCTTGAAACATCTACTATATTCCATTAGCAAGTAAAACAAGCGTGGGACAGAGCTGGTGGTTTCAAAGTTTAAGGCAGCATCCTTGGCGTAGGACTAACTTGGGTCACATGCTCGCGTGGTAATGTTTACCTCAGGATGCAGCTGCTGTTCACGCAGGAAGGCTAGCAATGACCAGTGTTGTAGAATTAAATAACAGTTGTCCCCCGGGATCGACCAAAGCTACCAATGGCTACCTTCCGGATGTCAAAAGGTACAATATTTGCATATAGCCTACACCATCCTCCCATACCCTAAATCATCTCTAGATTCCTTATAAGACCAAATACAATAAAGTGCTACTTCATTGTTTAGGGAGTAATGGCAAAAAGAAGGTTTGTACATGTTTAGTACAGATGCATTTTTTTGGATTTCTTTTTTTGGAGTTTTTATTTTTAAGTAGTACATGTTTGCAGTATGTAGCAATTGCATTCCTTTTGGGGAGTTGGTACTTGTACATAACACATCTCAGTCCTTTTTTCATCCCCTTTCCTTCTCCTCCCCACCTTCCCCCTCTATCTCTTGATCCCCTTCCAATTTCAGAAAGATCACTCTCTCTCTACTTCCTATTATCTATCGTTTATTTTGCTCTTTATTTATATTTTGGGTTTCTCACATAAGAGTAACCATGTAATATTTAACCTCCTGTTTCTGATTTATCTCACTTAACATTATGGTCTCAAGATGCATCCATTTTCTTACAAATGACCCAAACCTATCTTTCTTTATGGCTGAGTAATATATATATATCATCACATTCTCTTTATCCGTTTATCTGTTGATGGACATATAGTCTGCTTCCAAGCTTTAGCTATTATGAATTGTGCTGCTATAAACATGGGTATGCATATATCACTGTAATATGATGTCTTTAATTCTTTGGGGAAGATACTTAGTAGGGGAATAGCTGGGTCAAATAGAATTCCTAGTGTTAGTTTTTTGAGGAATCTTCATACTGATTTCCATAGTGGCTCTACTATTCCCGTCAACAACATAGAAGGGTTCTGTTTTCCCCGCAGATGCAGTTCTCTGAAAAATATTTTTGTTCCATCCTTGGTTGAATCCACAGATTGGAACCCACAGAGATGGAGGTCCAAAGGTACCGACTTTTTAATATTGCTCCACATCCGCATCATTAAGCCACAGAAGGTTAGAGCCAAGGACTATAGAAACTGTCTAGTCCTGTCACTTCCTTTTACAACTAAGGAATGGAACTTAGATTGGAGTGATATGGGCAAGTTCCCCAGGATATAGGAGGGGACAACAGAATCCATGTTCCTTTTTAAAATTCCCTTCCTCCCTTCCTTCCTTCCTTCCTTCCTTCCTTCTTCCTTCCTTCCTTCTTTTTGCAGTATGAGGGATTGAACCCAGGGCTTTAGCACTCAGGTGCATCTCCAGCTGCTGCCTCAGCCTCACAGAGTGCTGGAATTATAAATGCTGCCACCACATCTTGCCTGGAAATAATGTTTCTGACTTCCACATTGATGTTCTTTTTGGCAATCTGTTGCTGTAAAAAAAATAAAAATAAACAGTTTGAATAACTCTCACAGTAGGAAAACCCTGCAACATATAGTTAAAGTCAGCATTGAGAATCTGGCTGCTGTTGTGCTCTGATTTTTTTTTTTTTTTTTGAGACCAGGTCTCACTATGTAGTTCAGCCTGGGCTTGAACTCACTATGTAGCCCAGGCTGGTCTTGAACTCATGGTGATCCTCCTGCCTCATCCTCCCGAGTGCTGAGATTACAGGCAGGCACCACCATGCCCAGCATGACATGCTCTGATTTTAAGACCAGGCTCTCTTAAAAATTATCTGCCCTTCAAAATCACTCGCATTTGAGATGCTGGTCTGGGATTGTGTCTCTTTTAAGAAGACCTCTATGAAAAAGGCCACACTAGTATCTTAGTGCAGCATGCATTTGCAATAATTACCCAGTAAGATCTAAGAATGAAAACCACAGGAAAGGATGAAAAAAAGTTGCATTAGTTCCCCAGAGCTGTTGTATCAAGTTATCCTAAACTGGCTAGCTTCAAGCAGCAGAAATGTATCAACACTCAGATGTAAAGACTGGCAGTGTGAAATCAGTGTTGGGAAGGCTTTGCTCCCTCTGAGGACTCTTAAGGGGGATGTTTCTGTATGTTTTCTTGGCTTCTGGTAATTGCCAGCGATCCCCAACCTTCCTCAGAGTTGTAGATGCATGACTTCCATCTCTGCCTCTGTGGTCACATGTTACCTCTGTGTGCGAGTTTCCCTCTCCTTACAGACAGGGCTCATACTAGATTTAGATCTCACCTTCATCCAGCGTGATCTCATTTTACCTTGATCACATCTTGCAAGATCTTGTTTCCATGTAGGGTCACATTCACAGGTTTTGGGTGAACAGCAACTTCTGAAGGGTCCCATTCAACCCAGGACATGAGGGGATCATTATGGCCAGGGCTTCCTTGAGGAAGTTAGTTTTGAGGTCACACCTGGAAGGTGGAAGAAGGGTGAATTGTGGGGTACACTGTATGAAGAAGAGGCATTCCAGGCAATGGAAGGAGCAAAGAAGCTGTTGTGGTTTACATACGAAGTGTCTCTCAAAGATCCATGAATCAAAGGCCTGATTCCCAATGAGGCAGTTGAACAGAGGGGCCTAGAGGGTGGTTGGATCACGAGGGTGCTGACTTCTTCACTGGATTAACCCACTAATGAGTTAATAATTGAATGGGCTGCTAGAAGGTAGGGCCTGATGGGAGGAAGTATGGTCTCAGTTTACATAGGAAAAAAATTTGACAAAATTGAACAACCATTCATGATTAAAACAACAACAACAACAACAACAACAACACTTTTTCCTAGGTACAGTGGCACCTGCCTGTCATCATAGGTACTGAGGATGCTGAAGCAGGAGGATTGGCAAGTTTTAGAGCACTTGCCTAACATTCATTAGGACCCTAGGTTCAACCCTCAGTATCACCAAGAAAAATAACACTTTCATCATCTTCTTTAGATTGGTAGGTTATCTATAAAGGAACCACAGCTAACATCTAAGTTCAAGACACCTTGTTACATATTTGGAATTTAAAAGCATTAAGTGAAATTTTGAAAAAGGATGCAACAGCTGGAGCTACAGAAGCCATCTTGAAACCATGAGGCAGTGGCCAGGCAAAGAACCCAACACTAAATATGGAATTGAAAGCTAGCATTGCTTGGGTCCCTCATGATGTCATTAACCCATTGAACTAATATCAGCTCCTGTGTCTACTTCTTGATTTCTTGTAATGAGAGAAAAACAAACCATTTGTTTGAAATAAAAATACTTTTGCCTAGATATGCTATTACTTGTTGTTAAGTCATTTTTTGTCTTGTACTGAGGGTTGAACCCAGGGCTTTTGCTCTGAGCTACATCCCCCCGCCCTCTTTTGAGGCAGCATCTCATCAAGTAGTTCAGTTACCCGGGCTGGCCTTGAACTTTCCTCCGCCGTCCAGAGTGCTGGGACTGCTAAGTCTTTTGTTCATTGGTTGATTTGCTTAGGATCATAAAACTGAATGGGAAGTGGGAAGATTTAAGGTGAAGGGTATCAAACTGGGGGTGGGGGCAGGAAACCTGAATCTAGTCACTGTTATGCCACCAATTGACTGTGTCAACTTAGAAAACTTAATGTCTCTCACCGATCCTCCCCACCCATATATAATTCTAAAAAGGGGACAAGAAGGCAGTGCCTAGAATGACTCTAAGGCGCTCCCCAGGTCTAAAATCTGACTCTAAGAGGCAAGAGCAGACTAGAAATAGGCTTATCTCCTTTTGTTCTCCTCCTTCCCTCCCTGCTTTGGTGTGAATGTGGCGCCCAAGTTCAAGTGCTGAGACCTAAAGGCCAATGTGATAGAATCAAGAGGTGGGATCTTCAGGAGGTGATTAAGACAACCCTCCTTGGGGGTTTAGGGTCCTTGTTAAAGGCATGATGGAGCACCTGGTCTCTTCTGCACTGTAAGGACTGTGTTCATCCTTTTTTGTCCTTCTGCCATGAGAGGACTCCTGAAGGCACCCTCCAGGATGAACAGGCCTTCAGAAGGACCCAGCACTCCATCTTGAGCACTTCAGAAGGACCCTGGCACTCCATCTTGAGCTTTCCAGCTCCTAGATCTGTAAGGGATCAATTCCTGTTCTTTATAAATTGCCTAGTTTGTGGTGTTTTGCTAGAGTACCATATATTAGTCAGTTTTCCTATCTCTGAGACACAATACTTTGCACTCACAGCTTAAAGAAAGATCCATTTAATTTGCCTCATGGTTTCAGGGCATTCAGTCCATGGTTGGCTGGCTCCATAGCAGGAACATTGCAATGGGGCAAAGCTGCTTAGTTCATGGCAGACCGGAAGCAGAGCAGGGGAACCATACCAGAGGAGAAGGGGCCAGGGACAATACCTATTACCTGTGGTCATGCTTCTGTGACCCACCCAGGCCCACTCAACCTAATCCCCAAGCCAATCAAGGTGACACAGTTAAGCTCTGTCACCCCACAGCACAAATGGACTGCAGCATTCTCCTCCTCTTCCTCCTCCTTCTTAAGAAATCAAACATGAGATAGGAGAGCTTTTTCCTTCTATTACTGGTGTGCAAATTTCTTTAAAATTAGGCATGTGAGAACCTTGATGAGCAGATTAGAGTAGGTGAACAGTTCAGTATTTAAAACCCAAACATAATTTCTTTGTCATTATCTTTCTGGAAAATTCTCCAACATGGCAGTTACTGAGAATTCGGTTCCAAACACTCCAGAGAGCCTAGATTGGTTAACTTGTCAGTCTTGGCAGTATGAGAGTAATGGAGGGAGAAACCACGAAGGGCTAGATGTCAAAGGAACAAAGGAATCATGTGGCTCTCGGAATGATGAGTCCTACTGCCTGTTCCCAACCCCACTTGACTTCATGCATTAACTAGTTTGGCGAGGCTTGGCTAATAATCCTGTCTATCCCTACAGCATCTGTCCTTGAAGCGAGCCCAGCACTTTGCAGACAGGACCTCATTTATGAGCCTAGCATTCCTAAGGCAGGGAGTGGGCCAAGAGAATTCTTTCTTATTTTATGGTGTTCTATTGTGGAGAGAAAGCACTGGAGATCCAGGAGAAAGTGTCTTGCTCAAAGCGACATCAAAATTCAAGATTTCCTTCGAGCTTTTCTCATCAGAGTGAACAGCTGTACCCTGAAGGAGTCAGGCAGGGTATGGGCCATTGAACACACGCATGAGCAGGTGGTGGATGTGGTTCTTCAGCTGCTTGGGACTCAGCTCTAGTTTTGGTAACAGTAGCTAACGTTCCCAAAGGAATACACAATCTCCTCCTCAGTCTACTAAACTCAGAAAATGAAACTCCAACCTGGTTATGCAGGGTAACTTCAACTCCCTGAGCACTGGGATTGGCACACGAGTCAATGTTATTCTGATCAGATAGGAGCCACACTCAACCTCAGGTTCACCTGCAGTAAAGATGATATTTTAGTTTCCAAAGAGGCTTTGCACCATTTTGAAAACCGTCTAGACTGAGGCAGGAAGCAACAGGTTATTTCTTAGACCTCTTGAATCTCTGCACCATGCCCCTTCCTCACTTGATGACATACTTCCTCCTTCCAGCACCCTGCACTGGTCCCTCATTGCCTGTAAGGTAAACTTCCAATTCCGGAGACGACTGGGTCCAGGCATGGAGCGGGGGGCCGGGGGGTGGCACAGCACCTAGGGAGGCTGAGGCAGGAGGAGGCTGGTGTTGCACTCCTCTCTCTAGCAGGACACCCCAAGGCCAACGCAGAGCCTCATGTTCTAACACTTCCCGTCTGTCGTCCCCGTGTTCCAACACACGTGGCCACTTGCTTATCCTCCTATGGTGCTTTATTTTCATACCTTTGTGTCTTTCCATATTTTCCCTAGAAAACTCTTATGCCTCCTTCCGTTTGCCCCCCCCAAGTTGTGCTATTTTTCTTAGTTGCCCCTTTGCGCTCTAGGCAAGATAGGCTCTGTCCATCACTGTCAGCATCACTATCCGAGGTGAACTTGGTTCTTCTCTGCCCTTCTTCTTGGTTCTTCCCGCTGGAGCAAGCAGGGGTTCAACTCAGTCAGTGCATTTTGCATGCCTGTGAGTGTCTCGCCCACTCCCTGCGGAGCCGGGGGGAGCCCAGCCACCCGGCCTCCCACAGGCAGCAGTAACATTATCACCTGCTGCGCTGCTTCCACTTTTGTCCGGTCCTGCCTGTTTGCAACCCCTCCTGTTTGTCTTTGCCACTGAGGATTGAGCCTAGGGCCTTGACACTGAACCACATCCCTGGGCCTCTTCTAGGTCTTTATTTTGAGACAGGGCCTGGGTGAGTTGTCCAGGCTGGGCTCGAACTTGTGAACCTCCCCAAACCCTGTGATTACAGGTGTGTGCCACCAGGCCTGGCTCTGTGATATCTTTTCTTTTGGTACCGGGGATTGAACCTGGGACCTTGTACTTGTGAGGCAGGTAGCAGAACCACTGAGCTAAATCCTGTGATATCTTTTTTGATTCCCACTTAAAATCACAGGCTGTCCCCTCTCGGGTCCTATAACTCTCTATATCCATTCCCTGTTTTGTTCTTTCTCTACAGTTTGCACCACAGTTCGACATACTATCTATGTTATTTATTTAATTAGTTTATTGTTTGTTTCCCTATATCAGTCCGGAGGCAGAGAGCATATAGGTTATTTGAATTTAAATTTGAAGAATTAATATGAAGGATTTATGAAAAATATGAAGATTTTTAATTTAATATGAATAATTGTCAACCATAAAAAGTAAAGGGTGTTCAAGGGAAGAGAACATTTTATTTACTACTTTGTCATCTGGATTTTATCTGGATTTATGACCTTAGCCATTCTAACTCACACATGCGCTTTCATCCCCAGGCCTGCAAATGTCTGTAGTCCTCCCTGATCAGAAAAGACAGATGGAAGCAGCCTATGAGAGACGCCTGGAGATGGGGGCGAGCACACGGACAGGTCAGGATGAGTGAGGGAGAGGAAAAACTTCTTCTTAAAAAAAAATTGTGGTAAAGCACTCACAGCATTAATCCTTTCTCCGTGTTCAAAGCAGTAGTGTTTATATTCTCATCTTGTTGTGCAGTCAGTTTCCAGAAGATCCAAGCTCACAGAGCTGGCCCTCCATGCCCATGAAGCACATTCCCAGTCTCCCCTCTCCCAGCCCTGGTCCCACTCTTGGACTCTGTGAAGCTGGCTGCTGTAGGGACCTCGAATCCGGGAACCATACAGCATTCATGTTCTGGGGTCTGGCTTATCTCGTTCTGCATACCGTTCTCAAGGGGCACCCATGTGCAGTGGGTGTTGGCATATTCTTCCTTGTGAAGTCTGAATAATTCTCCATTGTACACATAGACCGGGTTTCTATTCATCTGTTCATCTACTGGGGATGTAGCTCAGTGGCACAGCGCCTGCTAGACAAGCGCCAAGTCCTGAGTTTGATTCCCAGGACCAGAAAAAACTCGTGCTGTAATTTATCTGTTCATCTGTTGATGGACACTTAGGAAGTTGCCCCTCTGGGGTGTTGTTAGTAGTGCTACTAGGAGCACATGTGTCCAAAGATCTGAGACCACAAGTTCAGTTCTTTTGGGTGTAGTGTATCCCCAGAAGTGGAGATAGGAATTTCTTCATCTGTTTCGTCCTCTCTCTCTCTCTCTCTCTCTCTCTCTCTCTCTCTCTGTCTCTCTCTGTCACTGGAGATTGAACCCCAGCCTTCACTCTGAGCTGCATCCCAGTCCTTTTTAATTTGAGGCAGGGTCTCCCTAAGTCACTGAGTGCCCTGGGCTGGGCTAAACTTTCTGATCCTCCTACCTCAGCCTCCCAGAATGCTGAGGTTACACAGGGCCAAGCTCAACCTTTTATAATGAGCGGTTCCTAAGATAAGAGTGTAAATCCAGTCAATCCATTCACTCCACTCTTGAGGCCTAATCATTCTCACTAAACCCCATCTCCCAGCCTTGTGGTATTAGGGATTAAATTTCCAGCACCAGCTTTTCGTGGTGGTGGGGACACGTTCAATCCACAGCCCTGGATTGTAAGGTAATTCTATTTCCGATGTTTAAAGAACTGCTGAGGTAGGCGAAGTTTTACATTGCCATTAATAATGGACAGGGTTCCAATCTCTCCACATCCTTGCCAACACTTATATTCTGTTTAATTCTTTTTTTCTCCATAGTAGCCATCTTTTTTTTTTTTTGTACCAGGGATCAAACTCGGGTCCTTGTGCTTGCGCAGCAGGCGGCGAAACCACTGAGCTAAATCCCCAGCCCCATAGGAGCCATCTTGATGGGTGTTAGATCACACTTCTTGGTGGTTTTGAAGACTCTTCTTTGGAGATCAGAGAGAAAGAGTGGAGGAAGAATGTAAGAGAAGAGTTATTTTGAAGGAAATAAGAAGGATACCAGACTAGCTCATAGCTAATCTGCAATTCTTCAGCTGTTTTGACACAGGCCATTGACTCAGAGAGGAAGGCACATAGCAGGTGGGCTCTGGCAGGGAGGAGACACAGGAGCCAGTGGGTTGTGGTAGCACCTTGTCCAGGAAGTACAAAGGTGCAAAGCTGACAGTGGTCATGCTGGTCCTGAGGCCATGAGGCTCAGGTACAGAAAGGACTTGATCCTACTTTTGTGACTGTCCCCGGTGGCCGACAAGCTGCAAAGGAACTGACAGACTGTGGGGATACCTGGAATGGCGGCTGGAAACCCCCCTTCTGTTTGTAGTGGGGTAGAGGGAGCCAAGAAGTAGCTGTGCCTGCGGTGAGGGCCTAGGGTGGAAATGGTTATTAGGACTGGAGGAATTTAAAAATTGGGAGACAAGAGTGTTAGAAGGATCAGTGGGGTTGACACCTTCCTTTCAGAGATCTAAAGAGAGAAAACCCTACATAAACAACCAGCCTGGAAAGCCAGGTTCCTTCTGCACAAGACATGAGGGCAGTTTGCTTATGATGGTGAGGGTTAGCAACAGAGGAAAATGGAACTGAACCGAGATTGCCAGAGCAAGGATTCTCCACCAGCGAGGTCAGCCTCACGCACAAACTTGTGGAGATGAGCTGGAGAGTTGGAGATTCAGACGCTGGGGTCCAGGTGTTCCGATGCAGGATGGTGCGGTATGAGAGTTTGTCAAGACAAGGGGAGGGAGAGTTGGGATGCGACAGAGCTGCTCTTGAAGTGAGAACCAGAGAGCTAGAGGCACCAGGCATGGGCAGCAACTGGAGACCTCAGAGATGCGGTCCACAGGAGGCTGGAGATGGGGTGGGGTGGGACACACAGTAAGAGTGGCTAAAAATCAGCTGCTAATTATTACTCACAAACGCTAATTTACTGTTACTATTATGTGTCATTAATCATTGCTAACAAACACCTCGTGGGTTGGCAGGCACAGTAGTAAGTCGAGGGAGGACAGCCCATCTCCGCAGATTCCTTTCCTAAGCAGATTCTCTGCATACTTGCTGGACAGTAAGTAGTTTATTGCTAACGAGTCTCTTTTTCACTTCTGTTATTTGCCAGCCCTTGCTTGGTCATCTAGATGTTCCTCATGTTTGCACTGCCATAAAGCTGTCATTAGATTGCAAGTGCTCACGGGCTGTGCCTGCATGGAACTCCTCTCTCCTGGCCTAGGACAGCTCGCATCACTGCAGTCTTCAGAAGTGTCACTCAGGAAATCGAGGCCCATGAGTGACACAGTACATTTGCTTTCCTGGTTAACCTCCTGGCAGCCAGGAGACAGGTAGAGACAGGTGTTGCTGTCCCTCAGGGCCATGATTAGTGCAGTGAAAGTTTCCCAAATACACAGAGGATGTCCGTGATGGGGGCCACGGGGCCCACCCTCCTGGGTGTGACCTGTGTGTACAGCTGGCTTCCTGGCCCCCTGCTGGAGGAGAAGCTGGCCTCTCGACCCACTGGGCTGTTGTTTGTTGTGTTTCTAAACATTCAGGCCCTGCTTCCTCCTCATGAATCTGCAGCCACCCTGCTCTGCAGCATGATGTGGGCGAGAATGTGGCCTTTCTGCCTGCTTTATCCCTCAGCTATGCAGCAATGATGATTACAACTAAAAAAATAATGCAAAGGTAAGTGGAATTATTTTTCATACCTTGACAAAGCAGCTTGCTTCGTCCATCAGCCCTTCACCTGAACAGATCACTTACATTTTTATGATCAGGGCATCCCTCAGCCTCTAGAGCAGGTGATACGTGTATTTTGGTGCTCTTTAATTACTTCACATTTGGCACAAGGCCTAAGCGTGCAAGTGCTCTGGGGCTCTGCCTACTTAGGACTCCTCTCTCTTGGCCTGGGACAGCCTCCACTGCTGCAGTCTTTAGAAGTGTCCCATGGGGAAACTGAGGCCCATGTGTGGCTTGCCCTACTCATTTAGGTCAGTCAGTAAATGATTACTGAGGAAATACTATTTTATGTGGATTTACTTCCTTAGGGTAAATCCCCACGAATGGAACTCCTGCAGTAAGGGAGTATGGACAACTTTAGGAGTCCCTGTGTGCTTCTTAAGGAGTCAATACTCTCTGGTAAAGCAGATCTGATGTCAATCCTTTCTTTCAAATATACTGCCAGGCCTAGTGGTGCCTGACTGTAATCCCAGCACTTGGGAGGCTGAGACAGAAGCATCGTAGTGAGGTTGAAGCCAGCCTGGGCTACATGGAACATACTGCTGCTTCTCTCTAAGGTATGTGCTGGTGAATCTCGAGGGACACAGAGCTATCTCCAGAAGCTCCTGTCTTAGGAGTCTTTAAAGAGCCCACAGATATTTATGGAGGCCAGGAGCACTGGTGACCAGCTCCGTGAGATCTACTCGAGGAATCAAATAGATCTTTGGCATTTAGGTAATAAAATAGATTATTAATAGGAAAGGTGCCAGCTTCCTAAAGAAAATCCAAACACGGCTTTTATAGGAATGCAAAGTCTGAAAGGGAGTCTGCCTATCTGCTGGGAGTTCTCTGATGCTGAATGAGACCTTATACTCCCAAGGGCAAGAGGGAGACCTGTTATTACTTATTGCTTCTCCAACAAACTATCACAAACTTCATGAGTTCATGTAACATAAGTATTTGTATCTTACAGTTCTGTAGATGTGGTCTACACCTAGCTAAAGCCCAAGTAGCCCCAGGGCTACGTTCTTCTCTGGAGACTCCAGGGGGGATTCAAATCCACCAAGTTACCATCTTCTGGAGGCGTCAGTGGTCCTTGTTTATGCACGGACCCCTTCCTCCTTCTTCAAAGGCTTGAAATCTCTCTCTGTCCAAAGCCTGAGGAGGTTCTCTGGAGGACAGATAGGATCACAGGGAGCCTCCCTGGGGCACCCAAGGGAATGTCCCCAGTGCAAGGTCCTTACCTTATCACATCTGCAAGGTCCCTTTCATCATAGAAGATACCAGTCAGTCAGGGAAAAGATTACTTGCGCTACCACAAGATCTAAAATAAAAATGTATTTTGAAATACAAAAGTGTATACTTTCACTGAATATATTACATTATTTGTTTCCTCATGTAAGGAGTGACTACATTGAGTGAGTCTGTCACCAAACAGTGTCCTAGGAGGTTGCCAAAGCGTGATGAGGAACCTAAACCCACCCTACCTGTGGAGTTAAGTTGCAAGTTTGCTGATTCTTGTCATGGAAAGAGAATTTTCAGGAAGGGGGGGGGTTGATTGCAGCTGGACATATTTATGTGTTTTGCCAGTGGCAATCTGAAATTTTTGAACCTATAGGAAGGTCCATCTTGGTCTTGGTTTATAGGATAAAGGAAGCCACACCCACTGAAAGATAATGGCCCATTTTACAGGTGAAAGGCAAGAGCCTTATTTTTGGATAGATGATCTAAGATGCTTTCCTTGAAAAGATTCTTCAAGCTCTCTCAATCTATTTCTGTAAATTCGAGTTTCTGCGCTTTACTTTATCAACTAAGCTAATTTATGGACTTAACATGTCTAAGAGATTTTGGATGTGATGAGCCTAGAAGAAGAGAAGCATAAACAAACCCAGGCATACTGGTATAGCGAATCTTGGGTAACTTTGACTGTGTCCTGGAGTTGCAGTCTTCTTAAAAGTACAATTTTAAGTTATAACTTTCCTTGTCTCCTTTCTTCCTATCTTTATCTCTTCAACCTCCTGTAGAATATGAAAGTCAGTCCAATAGTCCCCTTTTATCCTACAGAAGGTTTCAATTTTTGCAGTTTCAGTTACTTGTGGGAAACTGAATATTAAATGAAAAATCCCAGAAATAAACAATGCATGTTTTAAATTGCATATCATTCTAAGTAGTGTGACACAATCTCACACCATCCTGCTCTGTCTCACCCAGAACTTGAATTGTCCTTTTATCCAGTGCATCCACGCTGTATATGCTACCCACCCACTAGTCACTTAGAAGCCAGTGTGGTTATTAGATGGACTATTGTGGAATTGCAGTGGTTATGTTCAAATAACCCTTATTTTACCCAATAATTGTCCCAAAGAGCTAGAGTAATGATACTGGCAATTTTATTACAGTGTATTGTTATAATTGATCTATTTTAGCTATTATTAATTTGTACTTGATTTATAAAATAAACATCATAACTATGTATATAAAAAAGTAATTTATGTAGGGTTAGGTGCTGTGGAGTTAGGCATTCACAGGGAGTCTTCAAATGTATCCCATGGGAGAACTGTGTGTCACTCCATTGTATTCACACATTCTCTGGTGTTATGGCTTGTATCTAGATGTCCCTGCAAAGCCTCAGCCTCGTGTGGTCATCACTGGGCCTTTCAGACTTGGCTGGATCTAGGGTGTGTGAATATGGATTATGAGTGTGTGATAGCTTGATTAGCCCACTGATTGAATTAGCAGAATTCCCCATCCTGGGTGTGGTGGGACCAACAATAGGCTTGTAGCCTGGATGGAATATAAAGGGACAGAAGGAAAGCAGGATTGGTGCCTCCTGCCTGCCCTTCTGTGGACTGTTTCTCCTCTGCCATGCCCCTCTGCCTGCCACCCTGCCTTGGAGCAAGCTGATCAGGGACTGAAACCTCTACAAACTGTGAGCTAAAATAAACCTTTACTCCTATAACTTGTGGGTATTGGGTATTTTGTCCCAGCAATGAGAAAGTAACTGAGTTGTCTGGGATGCCATGTGGCTCCCCATGTCTCTGACCCTGCGGCCAGGCTGCATCTGTGGATCCTCAGAGCTGCCTGTCTCCTTTCTTGTTTGATCCCAGCTCTGCACAGCTGCTTGCCACTGCTGGAAGGAGGAGCTGGTGCAGAGGTGTGGCTTGATGTGGAACCAGGCGAACAGAAGAGGTGGGCCTCGCACCTGACGAGGTTATGAGGTCCCGCTGGTTCCTAGGCCCCATTTGCAGGGCCTCTTTTTGCAAGGACAGCATTTTCCCCTCACCACTTGCCTGCCCGGGCTGCCGGATGTTTTTTGCCTCAGGCTTGTGTTTAGGAAACGCTCCCTTGGAGAGACCCTATGCTGCTTGACCCCGCCAACAGATGGATGTAGGGGTGCACGTGTGTGCTCGAGATTCAAAGCCTGATTAGCTGAGGTTCCCCTCCGCCCCTTCCTCTGTGATTTACGTGAATGGAAGTAGAAAAGAGAGTGAGAAGGGTCAATCAAATTCTCTCCTGTAAACCTGGAAGGTGAGGGCTGGCCAGAAAGGCGTCTGAGCTCAGGGATGCGGATCTGACACGGGCGACACGGGCAGCGGGTGAATTCTTCCTGGGATCCTCTCGAGTCTCTGGGCTGGGATTCAGGACTCCCTACGCCAGGCCCGCTCTGCATCTGGCCTCTTAGACGCTGGGCTCCTTTTCGAGCCCGGCAGCAAGGGTTGAGACTCACCACTAGAGGGCACCCGAGCTAAGGCTCTCACCGCGCTCGGCCGGGCAGGGCAGGGCAGGGCGGGGCCGGGCCGGAGCTGTCAGAGCCCCCACCCCAGGAGCTCAGGACTAGCTCACTTCCGGGCAGCGACGCCACAGAGCTCGACCCGAAAGACGTCTCCACTTTTTACCCGAATGGATGAATTTCTTTGTAGGACCCACTAGGACTAAACTAGAAGAGTTTTGCTCTATGCTCCGGATCCAGTCGTAGGGAAAAAAGACCCTTTTATTTTTGGGGACTCCTACAAGGAGGAGCACATCGTTCCCGATGGAAGCTCATGGGTTCCGTAATTGTATTTGGTTCACTTGTTCATAGGCAAATAGAAAGGAGCAGAATGACTTGGCTTTAGTTTTGGCACTTATTTTCTGGGCCAGGTCCTCTCTGGACCTAAGTTTTCTTAAATGGAGTGCTACTTTGCCAGAAAGAAGGATACACTTGAGTCATTTGTAGGAAAATGGATGCAAACCACAATATTAAGTGAAATAAATCAGGCATACCAGCTTAAATATCACATAATTTCTCTTATATGAGAAACTCAAAATATAAATAAATTAAAGAGCAAAATAAAGGATAATAGGGAACAGGGAGCTCTTTTGTAAAGGGAAGGGGACAAGGGAGGGGGGAGAGAGAAGGAAGGGGATTGACAAAAAAGAATTAAGATGCGCACTGTGCGTGTGCCAATCCCATGAGGAACGTGATCATTATATACTGCAAACCGGTACTAATAAAAATATAAATTAAAAAACCCGTTAAATATTAAAAAATAGAGCTGAGTATGGGGGGCCACGCCTGTAATCCCAGCATTCGGGAGGCCAAGGCAGGAGGATCACTGTGAGTACAAGGCCAGCCTGGGCTACAGAGTGAGACCTCATCTCAAATAACAAACAAAAATAAAATAAAGACAAGCTAGTAATTCCTGCCTGCTGGGGTTGTCTAGAGTTAAATGTCATCAGGATGCACACTTAGTAGTTCTGGCACTTAGTAGGTGGTTTCCATTTTCTACTCCAGAGGGATCCCCTAGGTTGCTGACTTTCTTCTGTCCCCTTCCAGATGCCATGGTGCTGGACACATAGATGTCCTCCCTGCATGTTTTGAACAAATAAGGTCATGAATGCAGTTTGCTGACATTACTTTTGACACCTACTCTCCTGTAACGGAAGCACTAAGTTTTGTGGAGGATTCCGAAGGTTGTGCTACGAAACACCTGCCTACAGCGCCTGGCGACCTGGCCGGAGGAAACAAGATTAAAGGAGACACAGTTAAGAGTGAAGGAGGTTGTGAGTGCATGAAAAGTAATTAAAGATTTATGACAGGGGTCATTCATAATTAAGTTTATACTTCCTCAAGCAAGACTGGGTTTCACCAATTCTGGCCTCTGGGCTGTGCATTTCTGGAGTTTTGGTCAGTGGCTCCCTGGGTGTCAGACGCTGGGATGGGGAGGCTGGGGAGCAGTTTTGCAGCTGAGGGGCGGTGTGTGGAAGGCGACCCAGGGCAGTGACAGAATACAGGCTCCGGGTGGGATGCGGTGCTGGGGACAGAAGGTGCAGTCAGGAAAGAGGAGTGAAAGTCACGGAGGACACCATTTAGTCACTGCACCACTTGGCTGGTGGTTTTGTTTTCCTCCAGGGTTTAATGAAGTCACAGAAATTACATCTAGGAACCAGAAGTATTCTGGCTGTATCCCACACCGAGTATGCAGGTGTTTACACAATAGCTCTGATGAGAGGCATCTAAATCACTACTTTAACACTTTTATGGTCAGGGAGCTCACTCCCTAGGAAGAAAGCCCACTTCTGAATCAGACGGTTTTGACTTTAACCATTAACCCCGAATTCCCTTCTAGCTTCTGCTCAGGAGTGCTAGCTCTGACCTGGAGCCACGTAGACTTTCTTCTTCCTCCGGGAGGTCAGTTCTTCAAAGCGCCAACAGCTGATCTCATGTCTTCCTGGCTTCTTCTCCCCAAACTCCTTTCAAACCTTTGTGCAATGACTCTGTGCTTTTTTCAGACCACCAAGCCCACGGGAGCAAGAGGTGAGCAATCGTCCACGGCTGCTTGCTTTGGGCTCCCCGCTACGCCACGAGACAGCGCTAGATGGCGCTATAGTCAAGGCCCCATAGGGTGCTCTAGGAATTTGGGACTATAGGACATTGCCCACTCCTCCAGCACCATCATGCATCATCGTCCTGATTTCCTCAGTGATCACTGTAAGTCCAAATGCAGCTCCTGGAATGATTCACAATCACTCCATTCTGCTCTGCGTGTGATGAGGACGCCAGTGTTTCACGGTCCACTGCCCTGTCTTCTCTCGAGGACAGCAAAGCGGTTTTCCTTTGAAGAACCACTCCCCTACTTGCCAACGTGCTTCTTGTGGGTCCTGCCTACCACGGGTGCCACTTAGAGATGGGTCCCCGCTGGCCGCAGTGGCCGACTCAGCGTGCAAGGTCACCAGGCCGGCGCTGAGGACCCTGGAGCCGCTGCATCGGGGCTGCCGCCTGAGATTCCCGCTGAACCGGGGACAGCGGGGCACGGTGAGCAAGGAGAGGCTCAGGGAGCACCACGTGGGTCCCAGGTCCCGTCAGGATGGAAGCTGCCGCCCACGGGCCTCCCCGTAGTGCCAGCAAGCAAATCCTCCTCTCTTCTGCATAGTCCGGTTTGAGTTTGGGTTTTGACATCTGGACCTGAGAATTATAATATAATCCCTAAGCTGACCCTACCTCCTGCCCCATCCTGGGGGCATTTCATCGCACCCCCTTGGAGCACTTTCTGGGTGACCACTGCTGTCACCATCTTGCCTGAGACACACGGTCCACCTCCTTTAGATGGGCAAAACCTGGTTCCCTGCGACCCTCAGAAGAGCATTTCCGATTCTGTGGCCCCCACCAGTACTGTTCCCGTCATGAATACACGGGGTTCTTAGCATTTGCTTAGGATCATTTATAATAATGATATATACACTCTGGGCCATTCCATAGTAATTAAAATCATGTTTTAGAAGAATTCTTAATGATGTTGAAATAAGTGAGAAATACATTTTCACATGCAAAATTATCACAGAAAGATGCAGAAGGAAGGGAATTCTGTCAGCTCTCTTTATCTGAAGGAGAAAATTGCATCTGTACAGAATATATTCAAACTTTTTTCATTCTCTTGTTCCTCCAACAGTAGAGTACGCTACCTGCATAACACTGACCCTGTACCAGGTATCCCAGTAGATGACTTGAGGCACACAGGGGATAGGCATAGGATATAGCTGAATACACACCATTACATATAAGAGACTTGAACATCTTCAGATTTTAGGATCTGTGTGTGTGTGTGTGTGTGTGTGTGTGTGTGTGTATGTGGTTTCCTGGAAAAAAAGGAAACTGAGGGCCAGTTTTATTTGAAAGGGTCAAAGTCATTACTTTGGGGTGATGGAATGATTAGTCATTTTTCCATTCTTTTATTGTCTGTATATGATAACATTTTTATAGTGAGATTGTATTACAAATGCTATAGGAAGCAAACTGGAAGACATTTGAAATGTGTGGTACTCTATTAAAAATTATATACCTTATACATGTTCATGTCCTTTAACCGCATGAATTCCATTTGGGGGATTTACTCCAAGAAAATGATTTAAGTTATAGAATATGCTGCAATACCAAGAAGTTAGCGTGATATCATCAGTAGTAGTGTTAAACTGAAAATGGTCTAATAATACTGGCACGACTAGAGAAGAACACAGTTAAAATCACAGAAGGACTTTTAAAATTGTGTGCATAAAGTCTGTTATAACGAAGAAACCTTATAAAGTATTGCCGAGTGAGAAAATATAGAATAAAATTACATCCTGCTTATAACTGTGCTATTTTAAACACATCAAAGTAATACATGAAAAATGATCTGAAATACAGAGGGTGGTTGTTTTGGTTGGTGGAAATTAGGGCAATTGTTAAATGTTATTTTTTGGCGTTTGTTTCTTTTTTAGTTATTTTAAATCTTTTAAAGATTTCATTTTTCTTGGTACATATTTGCAGTATGTAATGATCACATTCATCGTGGGGAGCTGGTACATGCAGATAGCTCATCTTAATTTTTTTTATGTCTCCTGTCCTTTCCCTTTCTCTCCTCCCTCTTTTCTTTGCCTTCCTATTTGCGTTGCTATACTTTCCAAATATAATTATTTATTATTTGCGTAGGCACAATTGTTTGAAAATACAGTCTTCTCAAGCTCAGGGGCCTGGGCTTGAGCTTATCTCTCTGAGCACCTGGGCTTGGGTGGGGACAACTGATAAACCACTGCTCTCCTCCTCAGGATGCAGGGGCCCAGGGCTCCGCCCACAGCAGGGGCTCCCCAAGCCCAGCCTCCCTCATCACAAACAGCACAGTCTCCCCAGGCAGATGTGGCCTGGGCCCTGAAAGTCCGGCTCAGGGTGGGGGTCTCTCCCAGGGCCGCGTGAGACCCCAGAGGGATGGGGAGGAAGACTTCTACCCCCTCTTCCCAGCAGGCCCCCCACAAACATTCCTGGTTGAAGTCTTTGCCCCCTTCTCCTCCTGCTTCCCCAAGGGTGCTCTGGGCGGCCTGGCACCTTCGATAATGAGGAGGGATGATGATAGCTAACTGAGCTCCTGTATCAGGCCAGCCTTACTACACAGAGCCTTGCAGTGGGTCTTGTCAACAGGAGGTACGGACATACTCATGCGAGAGGTGCGGTTATCCTTGTCACACAGCGAGGAAGCTGAGATGCAGACACTAAGCAGCTTCCTCACAGCTGCACAGCCAGTCAGTGGCAGAGCCAGTGGACTGTTCCACGTCCTCGCTCTTACCCACTGTCTTGATGTAGGTCAGATGTTCAGGCTGTGCTCTGAGCTACAATACTGTGACCTTCTCCTGCAGGTACCAGCCCATTATGTAAACTGGCTGTGTGGCTTTCTTCTCTCACATCACTCTCTAGCCGTCTCTCCCGACCCTAAGACCACGGAATGGGATTTAAATGATGGCTGGAGTGAATCGTAGTGTCCAAGAATGGGAAAAGCAAGGCCTAGAACATTTCTTCAAGGCCTAAGAACAAGGCGCATTTCGTAGAGAAGAACGTTTTGCTGTTAAATTGCTGAGCTGATCCTATGATCTGCTGCCCCACTGCAGAGCCCCGTGTGCCAAGCATGTGCCTGAGACCAGGGGACCGGCTCCCCTCTGTGGCCTCTGGGTTGGCCTTCAAGACTATGACCTTTGGTTGGACCTAAACCCAGCTTCCCTTGGGGCACTGACGACTGCCAGAGGCCCTGGTCTGGCGCTCTGACTTTCTGAGCAGGTACCTGCTGGGTGTCAGAACTTGCCTGGGCCGCAGCTGCTCGGGCAGGAGCCCCCTGCACAGCTGGCTCCGCACACTGGTCTTGGGTGAAGGAAAGCCTCGGGTGAAGCGGGCTGACCAGAGGTTTTGTCACAGCCCTGCGGGTTTCCGGAGCCACCTGCCTCCCCACCAGCCCTGGACTCTGCCGCTCTCCGCATCCTGCCAGGCTGTCACCTGGGCCTGCTCTTCCGCTCTTGCCCTCCTCATCTTCCTGTCCATGGCAGTATCTGCCCAGTGACATCCTCAAATAGCGTCTTCAGGGGAACAAATGCTGAGAAGAGGGCCCCTTCTAGGAGAGCAGACCCTGGAGTGCTCTCGGCCCTGGGGGGCCCAAGTCTGAACCATGCAGGGTCCGCCACCTCAACTCCTTGGGGGCCAGTTTTTAGCCGCCTGTTCTCATTCGAGGGTAAAGCTTCATTTCCCTCCGGTGAGGGGATCCCCGGTTGCCACCATGCCAGGGCTGTAGTTAATTGACAGGGGCCACACTGGCTGGACACTGTGGGGCACACACACTCCCTGAAAGCCAGGTGGGGGCTCTGTCACCTGAGGCCCTGCTGCGAGCATCCCTGCCAATTTCTCAGCTGCCCGAAGACGACCATGCGGAGGAACGGTTAGCAGTAACCACCTTCTCTGGGAGACTCAGCCTCTCATTTCTCAGCACGGCCAGGAGGCACAGCAGGACTGGCGTTCCCACGTCATAGATGAGGAAACTGAAGTTAGAAAAGAACCACTGTGGTACAAGGCAGTGGTACAAGGTATCACTGGAACTCAGACCTGAACCTTCTGGACCCCAAGGCCTGCATCTTTCCTCTCCCTAGTTTCCCACTTTGTTCTGCCTCTGTTAAAGTGGCAGAGCTGCACCTCATTGTCAGTACATGCTTCTGAAGAGACAGGATATGGTTCAGGAGATTGAGGATGTGTCGCAGGATTGATGGCGAGGACTGGCTTCAGGAGATGAGACAGCCCCTGCCAAGCTGCCCACCAGCCAGGGCCCCCGCCAAAATGCATTTTCTGAGCAAACCTAGACAGCGGTGCCTGGCTGCTACCTGTGGTGAGATTTCCTCACAGCACCAGGCACCCAATCAAACTCGCTGCCCATGTCTCCCCCAGGGCTTTGTCCACATCCCTCAGCTCAGCAGCCACCCAGGTCACGCCCTGCACAGCGGCCCGTGCAGCTGCTGTTAAGCCCTTATTAGCTCCATGCCCCAGCTGAGCCTTGGGATGACTCCAGGTCCCCTGCATGTCTTGCCAGAGCAGGGAGCAAATTCTAGGGTTGACAGCTGGAGGAGCCAGCTGCAAGGAGCAGCAGCTGGCAGAAGGGCTCTGGGGCCAGGGCCAGGCACAGCTAGAGGTTCACAGGGGAAGCCAGGTCAAACATGGACTGCTGGCTTGGAATTTCCTACGGTCACCTGCCACAGGGGGACCCCGGATACCTCCCACAAGTAGCCTTGGTGATGAGGTGGGCTTTGCAGGGTAATTACAGGTGCATGAGCCCCAGGTGGTCTGCACGGTTCCCCCCCACACACCTGCCCACCAGAGCCCCCAGAACTCATGGTGCTCCTTTGCCCCAGGTGGGGCAGCGAGGGACCAGTCCTCTGGGCTTTACTGCATAATCTTACCATTGTTTTCAGGTTTCTACTGCCTCCTTTTACAACTGAGCTTTAGAAAAAAAAACATTGTTGAAGGTCACCCAGCTGGAAAGTGGCTGCCAGATGCCACTGCCCACTCGCAGCTGCACTTGTGTTTCGAAGTCTAGCTCACTCTAGCGGTCCTCTCCAAAACTGGAACCCGCCAATCATGCGTTCCATCAGCCAGCCCTTTCAATCAGCCTGGCCACCTCCAGAGACACAAAAGAGGACCAGGCCATAGCCCTAACCAAATCATCCCCCTTCTCTGGGCCTCAGTTTACTTATTTGCAAAATGAGGGTGTTAAAAAGCGCACACACAAAAATCCTGCTTGTCCACGACTGACTGAGCACACCATGGTTGATGGGAAGGTGGGTAAACTGAGGCTCCGGGAGCAGGTCTGTCTCACAAAGTAGCTGGGGCAAAGCTAGAGAAGAAAATCAAATGGAAATCGAATGGGACTCCAGACCCAAGAATGAGCCAGGGGTGCGGAGAAGAGGAGCCTCATCCACTTCTTTCTAATCCTTTAGGATCAGCCCACACCCAGCGTGTAGCATCCACTCTGTTCCTGGTCATGTAAGGAAAAACCAGCAGCTAGCTCCAGGCCCTTTTGCTTCCAGGTACTGCAGGGTTCTCTGAGGGCGGGAAGGCTCCAAACAACTCATTTCTAAACCAGTTTCCTTTAAACCGGAAATGGTGCTTGAGTTTGGACAGTGACTGCGGCGAGACCCGAGACCTGGGCTGGAGGACAGCCTGACCCTGGAGGGCCATCTGGCCTTCCGGTGCACAGCTGCCAGGTGCCCCGGTGTTGGAAGAAAGAACTGAGGCAGAGAGGAGAGCTGGGGGCGGGGTGTGGTGCATTATTTTGTTGCAAAACACTTTTCTTCCCCGTGCCTCCAGTTTTCTGGAGACGGCATGTTTTGACTCCAGTTGAAAGGCAATTGCTCTCCTGACCGGGTCCGATGACAGCTGGTAATGATGCCACTCAGATGACTACAGACAGGAGCACAGTGCCATTTATGGTGCTTCACACACGCTGCCTTGATTTGCACATAGCCACTGTTTGTAGATATTGATGTGGGCCAGTACACCCGGTCATGTCCACTCGCAAATGGTGGCACTGGCAGCCAGGAATGGATGTGGCCAGCAGGACACGGAGGTGACATAGTCACACATCCCTTCCCATCTTCGGAAGTCCAGGAGCGCTCATTCTGTTTCCCTCTGTCCACCTTCCTTCATGTCCTCAATCCCTCCTTTACACCCCAAACCATTCTAAACACAAACTTCTACTCATGCCTCCCAGTCACGGTGAGGAGGACCTGTTTCTCTCCACTTAAACCCCGCTGCTCCTCCTGGCTTGGGAGAAAATGATCAGAAGCTGAGCTGCCCTCCTGTTGTTGCTTATGAGAACATGGATTTAGTCAGGCGAGGTGGTGCATCCTTCTAATCCCAGCACTCAGGAGGTTGAGGCAGGAGGATCACTGAGCTGCAGGCCAGCCTAAATTTTACATATCCCAAAACAAAACACACACACACACACACACACACACACACACACAAAAGAACGTGGATTTGTATTTCTGAGATGGTTTCAACTTTTAGGAAATTTAAAGAAAAGAACTTCAAGTCTTATTTCTTCCCTGTGGGGTGGGGTGGAAGGCCGAGGGTATAGCAGGGAGGACAGCTCATTCTGCACCTCCTTCTCTGCAGACACTTTCCCTACAGCCGCCCCTGCATCTCAGGGCCGGCCGGCCTGGCAGGTGATGTGACATCCCAGGCCAGTTAAGCAACTTGCCTGTAGCACTCAGTTCCTAAGTCACAAGCAGAACTCCCAGCAGGCCCATCTGTTCTTTACAGCTATGCCCACCGAAGGGAGGAGAGAACAGCGCTCAAATTCAGGCCTCCTCATTGTTAGTTAGTTCAGCACCTTCTTCCACTCCAGGACATGCAACCATAGCTTCCTCAGCTCAAATATATCTTTGCACCTTCTGGAAAGGAAGACACTTGTAAATGCATGGTGTAAATAAGAGCAGGTGATTATTGGAGTAGACTAATAATGCAACCCTACAAAGATGTGCTTATTCTAATCCCTGGACCCCAGAATGTAATAGGGACTTGAAGATGTGATTTAAATAAGGATCTCAAGATAGGGAGATTATCCTGGATGATCTGGGTGGGCCTCCAAGGTAACTAAGGGTCTTTATTTATTATGATTTTTTTTCTTTTTCTTCAAACAAATTTGTCCTTTTAAAAATTTTTTTGTAGTATATGTTTGCAATACATAATGCATATATGCAGTGCAGGGTACTGGTACAGGAGGGAGGGAAGAAAGGGCAAGGGAAGTTTATTACTGCTCAGTATGCAGTATGTACATGGACCAATTGCTCTTTAGAGAAGGGAGGCAAAAGGGTTCTGAAAGGAAGAACCCAGGTGTGAGAGTGGAAGCCAGTGGCTGGGCTGGTGGGATGTAAGGACCATGAGACCAGGACTGCGGGTGGCCTCCGGAAGCTGGCAAAGCTGAGGAAATCTGGCCATGCCTCTCTTCTAGAGCCTCCTCCAAAGCAGGGTCTGCAGGGGTGGACTTGAACTTAGCCTAGTAGTACTGATCTCAGAGTCCAGCCTCCAGGAAGAGAATCAGTTTGGATTGTTTCAAGCCACTAATGGGCAGTGATTTTTTACAACAGCCCTAGGAAGCAGCTTTTTCTTGCCTACTTAAGAGAATAAACTAATTTTAATGTTTAAAGTGTATTCTTTTATGTATAAATATTTTTTTTTTTTTGGTACCGGGGATTGAACACGGGACCTTGTGCTTTCGAGGCAGGGGCCGGAACCACTGAACTAAATAACCGGCCCTATGTATAAATAATTTACAGCAATTTCCTGTAAACAAAGGCCATGATTGTTTACATTGGCTCTTGGATATTTGAATTAGAAATAATTTAAAATTACTCACTAAAGCCAAAACTATACCAGACTGGGCTTTGCAAATGTAATTTTGTGTTGGAGACTTGCAACTTTTGTTAAATATTTGAAAATAAGCTATAAAAATCTCTATATAAGCATTCTACTAATTCTCAATGTACCTACAAAGGAAGTATAGAACAAAGGTTAGAATGAATAATCGATAATGTAAAATAGGAAGAAAAGGTCCAAAGGGGTAGGGGTAGTGGGAGGGGCAGGGGAAAGGAAAGAAGGGAAAGG
>NW_004624758.1:18722572-18808013 GCF_000247695.1 Heterocephalus glaber
AAAAAAGAGACAAGTGATGTTAGCGAGGTTAAAAAGAAGTTGATTATTAATTGATATTTACTTCATGTTTACTTCCATTTCTTTTTTTTTTTTTTGGTACCAGGGATCAAACTCGGGTCCTTACGCTTGCACAGCAGGCAGCAAAACCACTGAGCTAAATCCCCAGCCCTTTACTTCCATTTTGAGGAAGAATTATTCAATTATAGATTCCTGTTTTGAACAGAGGTGTCTACATATACTCATTTTTCTGTTTCTGGGATAACATGCCTGACCTACACAATTTAAAGGAGAGGCTTATTTTGGCTCACGGTTTCAGAGGTTTCAGCCCATGGTCAAATGGCTCCAAGGCAGAAAAGTCATAGTGCAAGGACCTGATGGAGGAAAGGTGCTCAACTTCATGGTAGCCAGGAAGTGGAGTTAGAGGGAAAGAACCAGAGAAGAAGGGGCCAGGGACTAGATATCGTCCCCAAGGTCAAGGCCCCGTGGCCCACATCTTCCAAGTAGGTGCTACCTCCTAAATTTCCATCTCCTCCCCAAAATGCCATCAAATGATGATTTCATAAATGGATTCAACCACTTGATGAAGTTAGAGTGGTCCAATCATCTTCTGAAAGCCCTACCTCTGGACACATAAGACTTTTAGGGGACATTTTACATCTAAACCATAGCCACATAGTAATGTATACATGGTTGGCACATAATGTACTATATCCACTTTGTATGCTTGATATCAATAGTTTATAAATCTTATAATAAGGCAAAAACATCTTATATGACTTAATAGCTTTGGATCTGGATGTGTAAATGGAAAGAAAATTCATGTTTTGATTTTCATTCTTCTCCCAGAAGGAGGTAGCATGTGAGTGTCAGCCTTGAAATATTTCTTAGATGTATTTGTACATTTGTAATTTTTGTTCACAAAGATGATGTTTATTACTTGTTGAAATTACCACTGACTTACAAATTACTGCTTGTAATAATGACTGTGTGGGTTGTAATCTTTTTGTTGATAAATACAGGTTTGAAAAATTTTGTTGATAAATCCAGGTTTGAAAAGTGTAATCCAAAATCCTAATTGGCACAGGCAAAGGTGCAAGTCTTGAGTATCACTAGATATTGGCCCACCGACTTCTCAAAGTAGCTACCAAACTGTGCCCTGGAGTTCATGTAATAGTCAGCTAAGAGAATGGAGATAATCTAGACACTTAGAGGAGGATTTTATAATTATTTTGCTGGTGGCAGGATTGACAAGATGCCTGACAAACACAATTTAAGAGTTTTTCTGAAGCCCATGGTGGGACTCAAACCCTCTGGAACTTACACACACATGTACAGAGCAGAAACACAAATATGCCGGGCATGGTGGTGCACACCTGTAACCTAGCACTTGAGAGGCTGAGGCAGGAGGGTTGCCTTGAGTATGAGGCCAGTCCGGACTACATAGTGAGACTCTGCCAAAAACAAAAACAGAACAAAAAAGAGAGAGAAACACAAATATAAGACAGAGTGTAAATCATCCCCTGATTTTCATTTAATCGCATTGACTTGGAGTTGAAAGATCATTTGGAGACTCAGATGTGGTGGCTCATGTACTCAGGAGGCTGAGGCACAAGAAATGCTATGAGTTTGAGGCCAGCCTTGGCTACAAAATGAGTTCAAGGCCAGCCTGAACTACATAGCGAGACCCTGTCTCAATTGAAGTCATAAGTGACAGGAGACAATGTGAGGTCTGAACTGGACATTTAAGAGAAAGAAATTAAATCAATTCAGAGAAGACCCCCCTGCCAATGAGGGACAGAGCTGTGGGGTCCCCTGGACCTGCAGGTGGACCTGCCAGAAGCAGCTGGGATGCTGTCTGAGTCCACCTGGGTTGCAGTGAGGGGCTTCTCTTCTCTCTCCTGTCCTCAGGCAGGCCTGTGTCACCTGTCAGAGACATTTATAAAAGGCTCAGGTGGTACTGGGTGCTAATAGGTGACCTTAAAGCCCTCCAGGACTGCAGTCACGGCATGGGTGTTCTCTCTGTAGCTCCTGCATCCCAGGCAGATGCCATGCTCCCTGGCACACTTAAGCCCAGCCCAGACTCCCATTATAAATGTTTTTGGGGAGAAGTGCTGCTAATTTGGAATGAATGTGCCCGGGGACTGGATGGCATCATTTGGCTCAGAATCTTGCCTGACCTGCTCCTGTCATCACTCCCCCTGGATTTGGGGACCCCAAGATCAAGCCTTATTCTTCTGGGTTTTATCCTCCTCATACCTTGCCCTGTGCTAGGTCCACCGGGTGTACTTAAACCTCAATCCATCCACAAAGCCCCACAGAGGCCAGTTGAAGCATAGGGTAGTGAGCTACAAAGGAAAGCTAAGAAACTATGGAGCAAGTGTGAGTTATTCTTTCCTATCTCCCAAATTCCCAGTGCTCCTGTATTCTTGCCTTGAAATCACTCTCAGAGACCCCAGTTGTCTATAGACAGATGAGTGATTGTCTTCAAATGAGCTCAGGTCGTCTCTAGGGCTGCACGTGACATTTTAGTGGCCGTGGCCACTGATACTTTTGTGGGTTCCATTCCACCCGGGGAGGAAAAAGATCCCCAAAGCCCACTGTACTGACAGTAAATGGACTGACCCGCGAAGGTCCTCCTGTGCCGTGGAGGCCTGTGGAAAGGTCAGGGCCAGTTGCACCCACGACCCAGCCTGCCTTTCCCCCACACAGGCACAGGGCAGGGGCTGCTGCTCTAGCCTTGCACTCCCATTGACACTGCTGAGCCGGGAGGTATTTCTTCACTTAAGCTGAGCCGGAAGCAGCAGGTCTGCCAGTGATAACAATCTGCTCTGACAAGGGATCCAAATGGCCCTGTTGAGGAGCCTAGTAACAACTCCTGTAATTAGTAGGTAGTGGTCTTGGGAGCTCGCTTTGTCATCCTAGGGGCCATATTCTCCTCTTACTGGAGGGACACTGGCTGGGGAAGGGGCCCTGCCGTGGATCCTGCAGTCCCAGGCAATGGGTTTTGAAACGGAGCCTGGGGCACAGCTGGATTCCCTGTTGGACTGCCCAGTTTCTCCACTGTCTGTCTCCATGGGTGCCTAGCAAATGCAACTGCTTTATCTAGAAGACACTTTTCTCATTCTCCCCATTTCTTTTCCTTTCCCCACCTCTACTTGTTTTATTTTGTTGCCCACACACTTGTCAAGGAAGGAGCTCAGGGAGGCCCCAGAGATCTGGCCCCCTGGGCCGGGGCCACTATCACTGGGAGCCACATCTGGCCCAGGGCTTGCTCCTCCCTCACACCTGGCCTCTGGGGCCAGGAGATGACTCTGCATGCCAATCTGCAGAGGCACAGCTGTCCGCTGAGCCCAGCTGGTGGATGCCCACCCACCCCTGCAGGTTGCTGGGGTGCCTGTGGGTGCTGATCGCGCCAGGCCTCACCCCTGCACACTTGGGCCCTGCAGCCGCTTCCTTTCTGGCTCCTATGGCTTCTTCTAGCTTTAGTTGTGCTGTTGCGGCTGCCTCAATGCCCCGAATTGATTCAAAACGTTTCCCTTTCACAGTCATCTTGACTTTGGGGAAGAACCAGAAATCACATGGTACCAGATCTAGAGAATAAGGTGAAGGAGCACAACTGAGATGCGTTCATAAGCCCACATTCCCACTGGATGGGACTTGGTGGCAGCATTTAATGTATTTTTGATTAGACCTCATAGAGACACTCACAAAAGAGGACTTCCAGGGCTGGGGATTTAGCTCAGTGGTTTTGCCACCTGCTGTGCAAGCGTAAGGACCCGAGTTCAATCCCTGGTACCAAAAAACAGAGGACTTCCAGAGCTGCTTCAGAAAGTGACAAGAACTGGGATCAGTGTGTTTGAGGCAAAGAGGAGCTTTTTGAAGGAGCTTAATGTCACTGTGTCTTTTATTGTAATATATTTTTTAAAATTTAAATATACATATATATTCTCAGCATCCTTTGTAATTAGAACCTAGCTTATGTCATTTATTAATGGCATTTTTATTTCCTTCATGTATTTTCATGTTATGAGAGCTCATTTCTCTTCAGTGTTGAATAACCTTCCATTGCCCGGATGACCTGGGTCCATAGTGTTTTGACATACTTAATCCTTACAACGAGCCAGAGACATGAGTACTATTAATTAACTTAGCGTTTGGAAGAGAAAGTTGAGGCACAGGGAGCTTTGCACTTCTCTCACTGTCACAGAGCTCAGAAGTGGTGGAGCCGAACCTATCTGGCTGCAGAGCTCATGCCTGTATTTTGAAGCCATGGGCTCTTGGGCAGGGTTCTGGAAAGGGGGTGTGTGCTTGGGGGATGTGAAGCAAGAATCTGCGGTCCTGGGGAATCGTGAAGTAGTAGGGGATCGGCAGGAGTTCACGATGAAGACCAGAACACCTTCAGGAAAGCATGCTGCTGACTTTTTAAAACAAGAGCCATTATCTTTGAGAGACATACACCGTATTTTTAAAGATAAAAGACATGACAAGCTTTGTTTGTATCAAAATAATCCCGCGGGGGGAGCAGTAATGAATAGTTGGAGAACAAGGGATCAGGTCTGAGCTGAATTTGCAGACGCTGGGCTGTGGACATGCGGAGGAGCCTCTCTTTTCTTGTATTTGTTTGTCAAGTTTTTCACGCTAAAATTTAGGGGGAAAGACACATCTCAAATCAATGGACAGTTGATGAAACCCTTTTCTGGGGAGATTCCAAGCAGGAACATAAAGGTCCAGATTAGAACGAGTGGACAAATCTAACACCATTGCAGCTTGGCTACTTCTGATTAGCTTGGCTCCTCCTAACAAACCTGCGCAGTGGCTTCTGGGTTTGGTCTTCTTCAAGAATGGTATTGTTCATCCTGAGCCTGGGGACGAACAGTGAGGGAAACAGTGGAGTTTGGGGAACTGAGACGCATGAAAAGTTAAAAAAAACAACCAGGTAGCAGTTGGGCAGCTATTGCAGACCTCAGGGGAAGCTGGTGGGAGGGGAAGGTGGCTTGCATGGGGGTCACCACTGCCCAGAGCTGAGCAGAGCGCCACAGGGAGGGAGGGGCATGTGACAGAGCAGACACAGCCTTTGCCTCTGGGGAGTCACAGGGCCTGGGGAGCCCGTGTCACAGGCGGGATGCAGGATGCTGTCACCTCCTCCATCTATTTTTATAACTATGGCCTTGTGCTCGGCTTTGGGAAGTGAGCCCTACTTTCCGGTTCCTGAGCCCAACTGAGAGAAAACACCTCTTTCCCACCTCCCCGCTGCCTTACTGCGGGCCAAGAGTGAAGGAAAACCAGGCTGTTTTGTATCTCTCGTGTGACTGAATAGCAATGTAAGATGATAGGTTCAATCTACTCCAAAATGAATTTCACATTCCAAGAGGTAGAGTAACGCCTCGCGGCCCCCAAAGAGGTGAGGGGGCCCTGGGCCCGTGACAGAGCAGTAGCTGGAGAAACCTTACGCGGGCTGGCAGAAAGTGCGGGCACGCAGGGTCACATGCTCCCCTCCGGCCAATGAGGAGCCGCCTTCCTCCGCAGGCTCTTCCTCTCGCCCTTTAAACGGGTGTTTGCTTCTTGACTTAGCTCGCTCGCTGAGCTCCAAGGCTGTAACGGGAAACTGAGAGAAACTGAGATGCGTGGCTGTGTGCACAGGCCTCCTTCCGGATTTTAACCTTCTGGGGCCCAATTGCTAATTTTCCTGATGTTTCTGGTCCGGAGCGGCCAGAGAGAGCTGCTCAGACAGTGCTGGGGGCCCCAGGTTCTTGGTGTGGCCCAGCCCAGGCTGAGGCCCCCCGGGGGCAGGGAGCCTCCTGCACACACAGGCTCAGCGGTGGCCTGCCTAGTGTGACGGCCTTCGATGACTTGTGTTCCGGAGGGAACGGAGATGGGGAGGAGCAGTCTGTGAGTTAGTGAAGAGCTGCCCAGAGGGACGGGTTGTCCAGCCCACTAGACGCGGAGTAAGCATGGCCGTTTGGCCTGTCCCCCACACACGGTGCATAGCTAAGACAGAGATGTGAGCAAGCTAAACTCTCACTGCCCCCAACAAAGCCTGGAAACAGGAAGCAAGACTGAAAGCGGCAAAAGCAGGTTAGCAAATGTTTTATCAGTGTGGAGCCTGGTACTCAGAGCAGGCCCTAAATATGGCACCCTATGGGTTCTTTATGGATGCCTACCACCCTCCTTCCCTGGGTGTGAAACCTTCCACAGCACCCCTAATCCCTGAACCTGGACACCTCACTTATCTGGAAGAGGCTGGCCTTTCTGTACACTTGGCTTGGAAGATTTCTCCCAAATTGTGCCTTTAGCAGGGCAAGCTGGGAATTCATCTTCCCCTGAAAAATCTGCCCTCCAGTTTATGTGAGCTGTTTTGTCAGTGACAAAGCCAAAGAGGAGCTAAAGCCCAAGTCTGTTATTCCCTAAATGCATGTGACCTTAGACATTCATTTAAAACCTGCAAAGGAATGAGTCTCTCAGTGTACTGCACAGTACAGAAGGAGCCTGTAAAACTACATTACCTTCTGGGATTCACCTTTAAAAGAAATACAAGTTGTAGTGCAAATCTTCTGGAAGAGATTCCAGGCTGGTCAGAGATCTAAAACTGTGTCCTAAAGGGGATAGTTTAAGGAATCGGGAGCAATTGGCCGATGAAGGGGACAGTGAGAGCCACCTTCAAATCAGCGAAGGGTTAGCTTGTTTCTAAAAGATAGAACCAGGGCTGGGAGAAGAAAACCCTGGGAGATAGATTTTCACATTATAGTGATAGCAACTTTCCAGTAACTAGACCTCTGGCCATGTGCTGCCTGACAACATGTTAGTCGCCAATGGACCAAAGAAATGGTGGTGGTCCCACAAGAACGTGCCATTCAATGGCACCCTTCGATGTGTGGTTTTGGGCCATGTAAGTATACTCTCTGATGTTCAGGCAATAACAAGGTTGCTTAGCAACATTTTTCTCGGAAGGTATCTCTATTATTAATGGACACATGACTGTCACTAAGAAGTCAGTAAGACCCTCAGTCAGGCAGTGGGCACCAGAGGCTGGACAGTCCCCCAGGAGAAATGCCATGGCCAGCTCCCATGGTAGGCAGATGAACACGAAGACTGAGTCACTCCATAATTCTCTGGGATGCAAGTTCTCGGTATCACAAATTAGCCAAGGATATTGCTAAAGCTTCTCAGTGCCTTCTAGAAAGCATTTAGGCTTTTTGTTTGTTTACCAAAGAGAAAAATGAATTAAAGTGAACCAGTGAGAACCATGAATGACTTTCTGGGTTACTTTCAGTCTTTCAATTTCAGATGTCTTTGTGTTCCTCTTAATTTCAGATCCCTTTTCTTTCTTTTATCTTTACTCATGTACCATTATATTAATGATATGGTAAATGCTCATAATATTACAAGTAATGAAAAGAAAAGTCAGGGATAGCACTGCACACCTGTGCACAAATACTCTGAGGCCGAGGCAGGAGGATCACAAGTTTGAACCCAGCCTGGGCACCTTAGCCTGGACCTGTCTCAAAGTAGAAAATAAAAAAGTTGGGAATGAAAATGAAACTCAATGTGATGCCTTGGATTCAATTCTTGGTACCATAACTAACTAACTAACTAGCTAACTAACTAACTAAATTTTCCAAAATGATTCTGGAAGAATGAACATGTAAGCACAATAAAGCTGGAGTTCAAATAAACAAAAAGGGAAAAAGAAAGAAAAGAAAATTAATGAAGATTTTTTTTGTATATTCTTTCATTGGTACATTTTAGGTGTACAATATAATGACATTCATCATTGGAGATAGTCTCTTGATTCTTATTATTTTCCCCTTCCCCTGCCCTCCCTTTAAGCCCTCCAGCCCTCCCTATTTACAAAGACTTTGTTTCCTTTTTTCATTTTCTCATATTAATTCCATTCCCTTCTTTCCTTTCCCCTACAGCTCCCACTTTCCCTTTGCCCCTTTTCTTCCTATTTCACATTACCTATTATACATTTAGTCCTTATTTACACTTTCAGTTTCTCACACTAGAGAAACTATTCGGTATTTACACATCTGTGTCCTATTTATTTCACTTAAGAGTATTGCCTCAATGTGCATCCACTTAGCTATAAATGTCTCTAATTTCTCATTTTTTATGGCTTAGTACTCCATTTTATAAAAAAACCACATTGTTTTTATCCAGTCTCCAGTTGATGGGCATTTTGGGCCGTTTCCAAGTTTTAGCTATTACAAATTGTGTTGCTATGAACATGGGTGCACATATATCACTGTGGTATGAGTCTTTTAATTCTTCGGGGAAGATTCCCAGTAGGGGAATAGTTGGGTCAAATGGGACTTGCAGTCCTAATTCTTTGAGGTATCTCCATACTGATTTCCACAGTGGTTGCACCAGTCTACACTCCCACCAGCAGTGGAGCAGGGTTCCTCTTTCCCCACAGCCCTGCCAGCATTTGTTATTGGCTGATTTCACAATAGCAGCCATTCTTTCTGGAGTGAGGTGGAATCTCAGCGTTGTTTTCATTTGCATCTCTCAGATGACCAGTGATGTTGAACATTTTTTCATATGTTTATTTGCTATTTCTACTTCTTTCTGTGAGAAATGTCTGTTCATTTCAGATGCCTGTTTTTGGATTGGGTCTTTAAATTCGGGAGGTCTGATTTTTTTAAGTTCTTTATAAATTCTAGATAGTAGACCTTTGTCTGAGGGACAGCAGGTGAAAATTTTTTCCCACATTGTGGGTTGTCTCTTCACACTGCTGGTGGTTTCTCTTGCTGTGCAGAAGCTTTTCAATAAGAAGAGATCCCACTTGTTGATTATTTATGCTAGTTCACGGCAACTGAGGTTTTGTTCATAAAGTCTTTTCCTACCCCAGTGTCTTCAAGAGTTCTACCTAACCTCTGTTCCAGCCAGTTCAGCGAAGACTTTTCTTTATACTAGAAATGCCTTTTGCTGTAACTACAATAATTAATGCCAGCAAAAGAATATACACCTGTTTAAAAGAAGAAAGAGTTCCGGTCAGCGTTCAGACTCAAAAAAATTTCACAAGTACACCATGGAAATCTTGGGGAAAAGTACAGGTGAGCATTCAGGTCATCTTTGGAGAAAAGGCTTTCTTAAAAATGAGAATCTGAAATGAAAAGCACCGACCTGCTTCACTGCAAAATGTCTCTGTCAAAAGCATGTAGAGGCACCTGGCAAAACCAAAAGGAAAATCTTAGCTGCACAGTGAAAAAGAGTTAACATAGTATGTAAGAAGCTCAGAAGGACAAGTGGAGTGTCTCAGTACACGAAGGGTAAATGGACCAAGACGAAACAGGAGTGTTCCACCCACAGACAGTGATTCAGCCTGAGACTGCGGGCAAATGAAAGCCATGAGATGCCATCTTTGGTCTCTCCAACGGACAATGCATTTTTGTTAAATGTAAACATTTACTATTGGCATCAGTTGGAGGAAGAAGACACGCTCATGACACACTCTTGTCCTGACACGTAGGTGTCCATGGACTCATTCTTTTGGGAGCTGCCTTTGGCAATAAGTACAGCTCAGAAGCCTCGAAAACATTCAGGCTCTTTGACAAAGTCCACCTAAGGGAATGTTAATAAAGCAATCATGAGTGAGGGCTGTGCATCAGAGTTTAGCCTGGAGAATATATGCTACAGTATTGCTTGTGTGTGTAACCAAGTAAGGGATTAAACTGATTGGACACATCCACAGAAGGAAGCTCGCTGCAGTTATTATAAAGGCCATGGAAGAAGATTTAATCACATGGCAACATGTGCATGGTTCATGATGTACTGGTGTCCCAAGTGGAGCTTGGTGACTTCACCTTCCTTGCTTAAGGAGGGCCTCCTGGGTGAGCTCTGTGTGTGGTCAGCTCTGCAGAGGTGGCATGGCCCACTGGGTGGAAGGAAGCGTCGGCTGAGGAGTGCAGAGTGGCCACTGGCCACGCTCCTGGAACTGTCACTGTTAACCTGGCTTCCCTTCCCTCTGCTCCAGGCTGTGCAAGGGACAGAGCTGTGTGTGGTTCCATAGAGCTGCCATCCCAGCTCCAGAGTCCGGTGAGCAGCAATGTAGGTGTAAGTGTACAGAGCTGGCTGACCCTCCAGGGCCTGCTTTTGTGGGAACACTTTATTTTCCTCTCACTCCTGGCCCTGCCCCTTCTCTCTTCCACTGCCTTCTCTCTTTCCCCTCCCAAAGGAAAAAAAAGGTTCAAAAGTAAGAATTTTAGTACAGGACTTTGAAAGAGGTCACGTGAGTGAGAGGCCTGAGCTTAAGTTTCATGCTAAATCTGCCTTTAATCCCAAATTTGGTTTTTAACATTTGCATGAATTTTCCTTTTTCTTACCTATGTAGTATTTTTAAATGATATTAAATATTCTTTTCCATATTTTTAAACTTTATGTAAACGGTAGTCTCCGTGGCATTTTTATGCAACTTTTTTTTATTCAACATTTTATTTGGGAAATTTACCCATATTGAAATACATATAGATTAAGTTTTTTAGATTGTGATATAATATTCCATGGTGTGACTACCAGAATTTATCCATTATCCTGTTGCAATTTTTTAATAAAAGCAGCAGTTTGTGAAACAAAGCAGGTTGTGGAGCAACATACACAGACATGCACACACCCGTGTACACGTATTGCACACAGATACACATGCACACATATGCACAACCCCCACTGCACCACAGTTAAATCAGTCTCATTTTGTAAGTCTAGAGTAGAACTGAATCAATAACATAATTTCTAAAAACAGATTCAGAAACAGTACTAGGAAACTGGCATATGGCACAGGCAACATTTCAAATCTGTGGGTGGAAAATGGACTGTTTAATAAATGGTATTGAGAGAATCAGCTATTTGTAGACAAAATAAATAGAACGTAGTCTCTAGCTTACATGATACACAAAAGTTTGCTCTTGATGAATTAAAAACCTAATTCTTCAATGTAAAATTTTTATTTATTTTTATATTTTCATTACACTATTTTTAAACAAATTAGTTTCATTTTTATTAGTACCTGTCTGCAGTAGATAATGATTACATTCATTGTGGGGAGTTGGTACAAACACATAATATATCTCAATTCCTCTTCCCCTCTCTTCCCTTTCCCCTCCCATCATGGTTTCCTTTCCATCTGCAGATTTCTCTCTTCAGCATAAAAATTTTAAGTCATACAAAGCACAGCTCATACAGTAAAGGCAGAAAATTTTAACTAAGTTAGTAAACGGACATCGACATCATAAACAACAGAGCTCTATAACTCGATACCTTGAATAACATTAAAAACCAGTGGAAGATCGAAAGAAAGTTTTGTAATGTCTGTGAAAAAGAATGAATATAACCTGTAAATAACAAAGCCTCTTTAGAAAAATGAGCAGAGGATACAAATAGGTTAATTCACAGATGGGGAACTGGAAACAGCTATAAACATACAAGAATACAAGTATACTCAAATACATTTCGATGCTGCGAGTACTAACAAACAATGAGGGACATGTTTCTCACATTTTAGTAATGCTGGGTGGTAGGAATTTTCATTCTTTGGTTTCGTAGTTAAAATGGTGAGACTAATCTGGGCCTGCCTCTGACCCATCACATCCTCTTGTAGGAATTTCAAACAGAGACACTGGAAAAATACATGTTTATTGTAGCAATTTCTGGTCATGAAAACTTGTGACCCCCCTAAAGTGTTTACTAACAAGGCGGGGAGGTCAGGTTTATCTACACAATGGAATTCTATTCAACACCCAAAACATGCTGTGTGATTTTTGTACATAAAATGATAGGCATTGTATATGAAATTCTGGCAGGAAACACTACAGACTCCCCAGCACTTGGTCACAGGACGAACACAAGGCTGAGGGTGATGGGAGGATGTCAATGGGCAGTTCAATTTTGTATATAATGGCTCTTTGTTTAAAAGGTACACGCATTTATGAATCTCTTGCTCAGTTAATATGATCTGAAACACAAAAGATTGAAGATGCACATTCACAGTATCATCTCTGGGGAACGAAATTATCAGTCATGTTTGCTGTGGTCCTTCTTAAAGCATTCTCTAAAATTTCCACAATGTTGGTCTGTCACATTTGTAATAATAATGATGATGATAACAATGATAGTAAATCAGTTAGTATTAAAGGATTGCTGAAAGTTTAAAAAATTCTCCCAAAGTTAGTTTAAGGTCACCTTAAGTAAACAACCATTCCCACCCCCACCACTTAGATCGACACACTAAGTACCGCATTTGGGAGGGGTGGCAGGTTTTACTGCAAAATTAAATAAGTCCCCAAGTTTGGAACTATAGAAAAAAAGGTCCCAGGATTCATTAAGCAGAGGCTGATCAGGAACATTGAGGTAAATATTTCACTCTACTCCCCCATGGCCTAGCACTGATTAATCCAGTACACTCCAAAGATTCAACTGATTGGATTACAATAAATATGTAACTCCTGTTACACATAGCTGCTTTCTGGGATTGAATCTTCTCAGCTAACTGAGGATTTATCCTTTTAATCTCTTAATACTTTTAACATTGTAACAATGTGGAGTGGAAATCTTTCTGGAATATATTGTCTTATTTTCCTGCCTTCTGAAATAGATCACCCAGGATCTAGTCTTCATTTTCCCTGCTTTGCCATTTCTGGAGCCTGCTGGTCAGTGTCTGTCCCTAACTCTCTACTTTGGCATGAGTTTAGAAGTTAGCTTTTTGGAATTGTTATTAAAATAATCATTTGGAGAGCTCATACCAAGAAGATTTCTTAAGATTAAAAAAAAATCATAGCAATTTTGTCTGTTTCCCTTCCTTCCTTCCTTCCTTCCTTCCTTCCTTCCTTCCTTCCTTCCTTCCTTCCTTATTTTGTTTAAACTGCTTTCTAGTTCTGGTGATGTTTGAAATGCCAGCTTTAAGTCTGGGGTGTGGTAAGAAGTAGAAAAGAACAGCTTCATTTCTCGCTACACTGTGACCTCTATGAGGTCAAAGATTTTGCTACTGGGACAGGGCTCTGGCTGCTGAATGGGTCGCCAACAGATGAAATAGGCATGTGACTAATCCTGTGTTAAGGCAGAAGGCTCCACAGTGAGATTTGGTGGTTTGATACCCAGGAATTTCCCAAGTTGTAGCAAGTGATTATCAATAGACTCAGTAAGCCCCAGTCACGGCAAGTCATTATCTACAGAGAGAGAGCGGAGAGAGGCGCCCACTAGGGTTTGCACAGAGCTGGGCTGGAATCTTACAGTTACTCTTTGCAAATGCAGGAGGAAGAAGGGAAGGGAGTTGGTAAATGTGAGCAGCAAGCTCCAGTCTCACTGGTTAGGGCTTTTCTTATGGGATGGCCCTGTTCTTCACACTGTCACTCACACTGTCTCTCACGGGGAAGTCACTCACAACTGAATTCCCAGTCTCTGGGTCCAGGAAGTTACAGCTCATTAGATGTTACTAGGTGGCTGGGGCAGTGGAGTGACCAGGTCTAATGAGAACACAAAGGACGTTCATGTGCATACAACAAAACTCAGCAAAAAAACCAGAGAGAGGTTGGCTGGGGTCTATGCTGTCATCTCTGGCTCCCCCGTAACTCAGTATTGTCCCATGAACGTGTGGCAAGGAAGGAGACGCCAGGGTAAAGCCCGAGAAGCAGGGAGATGGGCTGTCTGTACCTCAGTGTCCCACCAACAAATGGGAAACTCACCCTTGGCCCCAACTGAAGTCTGGTCTTACAGGAGGTGGAAATGTTGTGCTCGGGGAGTACTTAGCTATTTGTGAAGGCAGAGGATTATGCTGCATTGGACTATAGCATTGTCTCTCAAGGCCTAATCCCCAGTGAGGGAAGTGGATCCCTCCAACTAATCCCTTTTGGGACACAACTCAGTCTGGGGGCTGGCTGCTGCAACTAGAGATTCGGAATCCCCACTGCTCCGGGAGGGCAGTGTGACTGTGCCTAGGCTCCTGTGATATTGGTCCTGGTGAAGGCTTTAAGGATCAATTTTCTTATTTTATCAACACAGGAATGGAGGTCCAGAGAGGTGGAGGCACTTATCCAAGGTCACACAGCTACTCCCAAGCACAGGGCTTCAGCTCATGAGCCCAGTGCCTTCTTCACAGACTTTCTGAGAGCGGGGTCCCCTGGTATTGCAATGGCGAAAAGCTTGGGAGTTGTGCAGAGGTGTTGGAAGATGGTGGTAATGGGGAAGAGTTGTTAAATGCAGGTCCCTAGTTCCTGGCCCAGACCAACTGAATCAGCATATCTGGGAGGGTACTTGGGAATCTGCAGTGAGTCTTAAGCAGCCCTTTTTTATTTCCACAGCACTTTGAAATGTTTGAGTCTAATTGATCTAGGCAGCAAAGCTGCCACCCATAAAAAGTCTCCCAGAAACCATCTTTGGCTGTAGGGGAGGGTGTGTGTCCCTGAGTCAGGTCCCTCCCAGCTTATCCTGCCCTACCTACCACCCCTCTGAGACCTCTCACTTCATAAACGT
Source organism: Heterocephalus glaber (assembly GCF_000247695.1). The sequence goes on from NW_004624758.1 coordinate 18,737,036, forward strand.
GTCCTGGACTAGGAGCAGATGGTTCCTATACAGGGCTAAGCCCGCCCTCTTCCTAATCAACCAGAAAGCACCCCACAGCCCCTGCAATACACGCAACCATGCCCTTTCTTCCAGATGAGCTCTTGGGCAGTCCACTGTGTTACATGAACGTGTGAGGGACATGTTCCTCACAGGCTGGCAGCCCCTCATTGTGCCCACCAGGGGCCCTTTCCACAGGTTGGTCAGGTGCTGGACACTCCCAGACAGAATGAGAAAATCCTTGGGCCCAGCTGGATTCCTCTGACTCTGTAATGACCTGACCTGGGGAGGGTTTTTCTCTTGGGTACAGCCCACCTGACTGCTGCCACTAGTCCTCACTGTCAGTGTCTCCAGCTCTCTCTTGCTTTTACCTCCAGGTAGCTCCAAACTGAGACAGAGCTGGATCTTAAGAAGGGTCCAAGAGGGGCACCACTCACTCAAGACAATGGTCATCTTCGTCAGAACTGTAGAGGTGTCCTTTGGCCGGCATTGCTTATTGATTTTAAAGGGAGTCCTTTGGCCTGAGGAGGTTGGACAGGGCTGGTATTTTAGTATCTCTGAAGGTTATGGTGGAAAAGAGATACCTAGGGAACAGGGGCCTGTGTCTCCTGAACACAATTCGGGGCCTCTCACTTGGAAGGTGCTCACACATCGTTTGTCAAGTGCACAAGCCACTGTGGTGGGCCACGCGATTGGTGTGGCCACTGGGACTCAGCCACTTCCTTCTGGGCAGCTTTCACCAGCACCTTTGGTGTCTGGCCACGCACAGTTGAGGTTGTGGGCTGCAGACTTTTGGACGTGGAAGCCCATTTGGTGGGTGCCCCAGAGGACTTTGATTTCTCATGAGTGGTTTGTGTTTATCAAACCCACAAGTTTCAAAGGTGGAACTAGGAGGTCAAGCCAGCCAGGAATTCAGTGAAGAACGAATTACCTGAATCTACAGCCTCCACACTTTCCCTCTCTGGAGGGCAACCCTCATGGAGACTGGAAGAGGACCACATGGCTACCTGGTGAGCACACAGCCAGAACCAGGGGAAGTATAACAGGGCTCCAACCATCCAGTGAAGGCCTGGGCATGCTGGAGGCCATCCGTGCTCACAAGACCTACACATCTCAGCTCCGGGAAGCCATAAGCACACAGCCTGTGGGGACCTTGCCGGGCTGCCTCCTTCCTCTTTTCTGGATGGACAGGCACCAGAGAGACTTCCAGAATCCAAAACTGGTGTCACTAACCCATTCTTTTTCCCTCTGTGGTTGAAATATTGCCACTTGTGATCATTGGCAGTCAGATTCTATGGGCCTGGGCACCCTGCTCTGTCTACAGATGCCTGCAGTGCTAGTGCCCTGTGTGGAGCTTCCCAGTTCACAGCAGAGGAAGCGGGGCTTCCCTTATGACTGGCCTTGTGGTGGCAGCTGCCTCCAAGTACTAACTGAGCCATTACAGTGAGGCTTCCAGACAGGAAGGTGGGGGAGGGATCCTTGTTGTATTGAGCCCTTCTTCCTGACAGACTCAGTCCTGCGGTGCGTGGTACGAAGAGCTCATGGTGTTGGTCAGTTATCTCGGCTGCTGTCCTGAGGAGATTCCAGAATGGTATGTGTAGCAGGTGCGGCCCTGACCCATCCTGTTAGAGACCATGTTAGTCAATTTGTCATCAGTGAGACAAAACTACCATCCACAGATTAAAGGTGGAAAGGCTCATTGTGGTTCATGGTTTCAAGCCATAGTTGGCTGGCTCTAACGCAGTACCATCATGGTGGAAAGGTGTGGTGAAAGAACCTGCTCATCTCATGGGAGCCAGAAAGCAGAGGCAAAGGAAGCAGAGCCCAAGAGAAGTTATCCGCCTCAAAGTCACACCCCCAGTGACCTACCCCCCACTAGGCCCTCTCCTAACAGCCTACGCAACTTGAGGTCATCAATGGGTAATGAGGTTAGCGTTCTCAATACATGAATCTCGAGGGGACACTTAATACTTAAACCATAGCGGTGATCATTTCTCTCCATTTCTGCACTGCTCAAGGGGACTATCTGACCTGCCTGAGGTGGCTTTGGTTTGGAAACAGAAAATTTCAGCCACCCAGCATGCAGCAACAGGAACCACTCAGAAGTTATGGAGAAGACAAAAATCTAAGAACCTGAAGAGAGTAACGGATAGTCCCTGGGACAGTGTTTAGTGCTTGTGAGCCACTTGGTGTTTACTGAGTGACTGAATGAATTCTTGAATACTCTGTTCACCTCTTTTCACAGAGAAAGTAACAAGTCAGGGGACAGTTGATTTGCTCCACATCTTGCATTTGAGCAGTGGCTTTTGGGATGGTCTTGTAGGGGCCATGAGACCTAGGCCTTTGGCTGTGGTATCCCAATGATGGCATCTGGATACATGGAGGGGAGCAGGGGTGGAGGGAAAGAAATGAGGGTGAACGTTAGAAACCAAAAAGAGCAAAAGGGTTTTAAGAAATTATAGAAGAAGCCAACCAGCAGGGATCTCCAAGTGAGCCTTTGTCTTGGGTCTCTGCTACACTTTCTTTGCTTGAGTACCATGAAGCCCCATCGTTCCCTTTCTCTTCCTGTTTTCTGTCGCCCATGGTTGACACACATTATCAGTGCACTAAGTACAACTTACCCTAGCTCCGGTGCCCTTCAGATCGCAACCTTATTTCTCTTGTTAGCTTCCCTATCAGGCTCCCAGAAGAAAAGAGACTACCACCCCGTTCACTGTGGTGGGCCCTGCCTGCATGTGGCTGTGGAAATGTGGCTAGTCTGAGCTGAGATGTACTGTTTAGAATAAAATACATGCAGACTGAAAAGATAGTAGGAATAAAGAATGCAAACTAGCTCATCAATAATGACTTGGGCTAAATTGGGCTAAATACATTAGTAATTTCACCTGTTTCTTTGTACATTTTTAGTGTAGCTGCTTGCAAATTTTAAAGGACATATGTGGCTTGTATTCTATTGCCTCAGCCCTGCTTCAAAGGATTTACAGACCACGTTAAATACAAACCACTGTGCTTATAAAAGAGGCACTGGGGTTATGGGAGAGCTTGTGTTCTCAAACCATCATTTACAACCACCTTCTAAAGGAGGCAGCCCAGAAGCTTTGACACGGGAAGTGGGAATGAAAATCACAAGGTGGCTGGTTGCTAACTAGAAAAATTGACCTGAAAGGACAGGAATGGTGTGGCCGACACTGGTCGAGGCTCTACCTCTCCTGGGATATCCTCGCCGTAGCATTGTCCTCGGAAGCTGAGTGTGTGCCTTCCAGAGGGATCTTAGAGCAAATTCAAGATCCCCAAGCCTCAGCTACTAAATGAAGCTGTCCCTCGTGTTGCCTTGTGGTGCAGTGGAGAGTCCATGAAGTCAGCCGCGCTTAGCTCCGCGAGTGATAGACACTGTGAGTGCTCCTGAACTGGGGAAAACAAAGGAGAAAGAACAGAAAGGGATGTTATGGGCCATCCGGGCCAATTCCCACCTGCATTCCAGAATGCTCTTACTTTTCCTGGGTCTCCAGCCGCTGCTTGCTTGCTGCCACTGGGGGGACACTTACTTTCTCCCCGGACAGACCTTTGTTTTTATTTTTTATAAACATTTATTAAAATTTTTAATTTTTAAAATGTAAAAATTTTACAGCTGAAATTTTTTATTGTAAACTCACGTAAAATTTACGCACAAACTATTTTAAAGTGTACAGTTCAGTGGCACAAAGCACATAACGTTACGCATTGTGGCCCAATCATCACCAAGCGTCATCTTCAGAAATTTTCATCCCAAATTAAAACTCTGTACCCATTAAAGGATAACACCCCAGCCCCCTTCTCCCAGCCCCTGGCGCCACAGTTCTGTCCGTTTGACTCTGTTAGTAGCTCATGTAAGTGGAATCATACAATATGGGCCCTTTTGTGACTTCCTTATGTCACTTAGCATGTCTCCAAGGTTCTCCCCTGTTGTAACGTGTCTGAATGTCTTCCTTTTCAAGGTGGAATAGTCTTCCATTAGCTGTGTAGACCACATTTCATTTCTCCATTCATCCTTTGATGGACCCTTGGGTTTTGATTGTTTCCAGCTATAGTTCCTCTGTACCATGTGCTGAAATCTGTCTCCCTGTGACTTACACCTACATCTTGGCTCTGCCCTCATGACCCCACAGTACCCCACCAGCCCACTTCCCAGGGGAATCACTAGATTTGCAGATGGGGTCTGAATTCTCTCACCTGCTCTTGAAAGGCTAAAAAATTCCACAGACTGTTTCATAATTTCCAGACCATTTACCATTTCGGCCTTAAGCCTTTAAAATCATTTCGACTGACTTCTTTTCTGACATTTCTGATGTCTTCTTGAAAAAGACCCCAAATGGGGCTGACATGTACCTAAGCTCGGGGATTACAACCTCTCTTATCTTGACATTTCACTAATGCAGCTTAGCAATGCGGTCTCTCTTTCAGTGGCCATATTCATTGACTCATTTATTGAATAATTTTTATTGAGTGCCTTGTGAAGGAGAGGCAATTCAGTGTTGTAGTTTGGAATTTGACTTCTGCACCCAGCCTTCCTAGGTCAGGATCCAAGATCTGCCCCTCACTATGTGCCATGGTGCACATTTCTTAGCTTCTCAGGGCCTCAGGTTCCTTATTTACAAAACAAGGATCATAATTGCACCTGCTGTTTGGGTTACTGTGAGGATTAAATGAATTGGTTCATGTAGAACATAAGAAGAATGCTTGGTGCTGAATAAGTGTGCCATTTCTCTGTGCAGGGTACTGTACCAGGTGTTGGGGTACAGCAGCCAGCCAGGCTGACCCGCTAAGAACTGTTTGTGGCCTGAAGTCTAGTGAAATGGTCAGGTCAGTAAACCATTACATGATGAGTAGGATTGATTCATGCCAAACTTGTAATTAAAAGATATGTCTTTGTGGAGAAACAAACCTCAGTTAATTACACCATAGCTTGTAAAGTATTGCAATGCAAAAATTACAGAGATAGGAACACAAAAGTGGGGCACCCATTGCACCTTTACTTATCCACTCAGTAATTTTTAAAAAAATAATACTTTATAGGTTCCTACCATGTATAGGTTCTGGGACATATCAGTGAATGAAGAAAAGATCTCTCCCTTGAGAAGCCTACATGTTATTGGAGGGAAACAGACAATGGACAGTAAATGTGAATAAGCACAATGAATAATCTAATTATATTATGTATTGGGAGGTAATATTTTGGAGGTAGAGCCAGCTTGTTGCTTGTCCTCCTCTTCCTCCTCCTCCTCCTTCTCCTCCTCATTTTTTTCCCTCAGTACTGGGGATTGAACCCAGGAATTTTACATTTTGCACATCATGACCCAGCTTGTTTTACTTTTAATTTTAAGACAGAGTCTCATTAAGTCTCTAAGTTACCCAGGCAGGGCTTGAACTTGAGCGCCTCCTACCTCAGCTTCCCAGAGTGCTGGGATTAAAGATTTGGCCCACTTTGCCTAGGCTGCTTCTTAATGATGGGATGATGTTCCATACGAATGGCAATGACACTGAGGGGTGACTTCAGGGTTTTCCTTAAGCAACCAGAAGCAAGCCTGTTCAGGATAGCTTTTCAGGAGAGGTGACATCTAAATGGGGACTGGAAGGGTGAGTAGCAGCTACAAGAAAAGTGTTCTAGGACAAGCTTGCAGGCAATGACAGCATCCCATAAAGTCCCACCAGTTTGCAAATGCTCTGCCCTATGCAGTGCCACCCTCATGTTTAGGATTTAAGGGGAAAATCTTGTATGTTAAAAGCTTTAAAAATTTACTTTGAGTACTCCAAGAAGCAAGTTCCCTTAGTAGCATGTTTCTACGAGGTTGATAATCTGCATTACACGACTGTTTCCAGGGACTGATTAAAAAAAAAAAACTTAAATTGAACTTGTCAAGGACAGAGTCCTGGGTCACACTTCCCTTCCTGCTGGTAGTGTCACCATTAATCAACTCTCTTGGAGTATACACCTACCCTGCCATCGTATAATATTACACAGCCTGAGTGTTCCATCTTACCTTTAATAATAGCCCTAGTGAACAAATGAGATAAGATTTGTGAAGTGCTTGCATGTTATGAAGAGATGTAAGTTGCCATTGTTTAGTATGAGCTGGCCACCCACTTCTAAGAGGAGAGATATGGGGTAAGTGAGCATGCTGCCTGTCCTGGAACAGATGCCCCATATTAATATTAATTAGATCAAAAGGAAAGAGGGACATCCCACAATGCTGGAAGAATGCACTCTGCCACCTGTCTCAATGAAGGGCTGGACGGTGATTTCCTCATGCCTGGGCAGATGCCACAGCCTCCAGGCTGAAAACAACATGGTTTACTTGCACCAAAGTTACTGGTTCTGAGAAACTGCTAATGTGTTTGATGTAACTTTTATGTAAGTGACCAGTTGATAACAATTTGTCTCCATCTATATACCAAAAGTAAGCCTATTAAGTATAGAAAGGCATGTTCATATTCTGATTTTATATACTTGCCTTCATCAAAACATTTTGCTTTTTGGGAAAAAAAAGAGGACACTCCAAAAACAGAATTAACTGCTGATTAAGCTTTTAAGTGAACATAAGTATGTTATGAAAAATGCCCACACTAGGAGCTGGCCACCATTCATTAAACACCAAAAGGGAAATTGGCATTTAAAAATATACATACATACATATGTATGAATGTGTATCTTACTAACATGTGCATTACACGATATATATTAACACTAATATTATATAAAATACATCATAACAGCACCAATATAAATCAGGTGCCTTATGTAACTTCTCTTTGAATTCTGTAATGTAAGCATTCCTGTGCCCATTTTATAACTGAGAATCTGGGATTGGATGGTCTGTGACTTTTTTCAAAGGCCACAAATAGGTTGTGTTAGCAATGCTGACTTCGAAGTTTACCTTTTCTATTATGCTCTGTTTCCTCCTCATTCAGTTCAGCAAATGTTTATTATATTTTTCCTCCAAAACATAGAAATATATCTATATCGATAGCTGTATATTGACTTTTATCATTTATATTATAGCAAGTGTGTGGCTTAAGGAATTCCCTTGCACACAGTGAATGCACCTACATAACTAGGTAGAATAGAAACTATAACCAGGGTCCCAGAAGGTTCCTCATGCCTCTCTGTTGCCACAAGCTAATTTCTATACTGATTTCTAAGACTATCAATTTGATTTGTCTGATTTCTAACTTTATTTTATTTTATTTGATACTGGGGATCGAACTCGGGTCCTTGAGCTCGCACAGCAGGCGGCGAAACCACTGAGCTAAATCCCCGACCCTTCTAAATTTATTTTTAAAAAATCATATGCTGCATACCATTTTGTGTCTTGCTTCTTTTGGTCAACGTTGCTCTTGTGATATTCCTTCACGTGGTTGTCCTCAGTTGGGTATTACTCATTCTTACTGCTGGATAGCATTCTGTTGTGTGAATGTACTACAGTTTCTTTACCCATCCTGTTACTGATGGACATTTGGATTGTTTCTAGTTTTCAGGCCATTGTCAATCATGCTGCCACATGCAGCAGAAACAGGTAGGTTTCTGCTGGGTGTATATGCGGGGTCATAGGTTATATCTATGTTCATACGCATGGTTTGAATATTAACCCCCAAAATGGCAGTGTCCCCCCAAACTCATGTATTGAGGTCTTGAGCCCTGCTGCCACAGTGTTCGGAGGTGGGCCCTGGAGAGATGATTGGATCATGGGAGTGGGAATCCATGGAGGAGTTCATAGCTGAAGGGGCTATTAGAAGTGGGGCCCAGCCACAGGAAGTAGCTCACTATGGGGCATGCCTTTGAGGGTGTGTTCTAGCCCTGCCTCTTCCTCCCCCTCCTCTGCCTTTCTCTCTCTCTCCCACCCCCTCTTTCACACTGTGCTTCCCATGTGCTACCATGAGGTGAGCAGCTTTCCCCCACTAGCCCCTTCCACCATCGTGTCTCTGCCTCACACGGGCCTATGAACAATGGCACCAACTCACCTCAGACTAAAACCTCTGAGACTGTGAGCAGAGATAAACGTTCCTCCTTTAAGTTGTTTGGTCGCAGTGATAAAAAAGATGACTAATACAGTTGAGTCTCACAGTTTTCTAAATTGATTGCATAAGCCAGACAGATTGCATGAGCGTGACACCAGACTAAAAATGTTCTAATTCACCAAATGCCCCGCTTTTTCATAAATTGTCTTGAATAGACAGATTTCTTAGAAAAAGTTGCCATGTATGTAGCATGCTGCTACGTAGACAAATTTTGTGAATTGCTTTATTTGGGCTAAATTAAGGAGGACGTATTTATTATAGCAAGTGGGACTCCGGTGATTAAAAAGCAGAATTAGATCTTCCCAGTTTGTGTGTGTGTGGGCGTGTGTGTGTGTGTGTGTGTGTAGTTTTTATTTAAGGAAAATTTACTACCCAGCTCATTCCAGCCCAGTCAGACTGGCCCTTAGATATTGGTGGTCCATGTACCAACACAGTAGCTGAGGGTTCTGTCCAGGAGCCCATGGGGAGGGGAGACGGGCTATTCCTTGAAAACTCTCCCAGGACTCTTCCCGGCCACCTCCATTTCTGGAAGGACTGTGGAGATGGACTCCAATGGTTGTCTTTGGTTAAACCTTTCTCTCCTGCATCTGAGAATCTCCTGGTGCTAACTCAGCCTCTGCTTTGTCAGGTGGTCACCAGGGCACCTCTGCAAATCTTGCACTTTTCACAACTTCCCTGCAATTGTCCTTCGGCAGAAACTGAGGTCAGACTTGACTGAGATCCAGGAGAGATGCCATGTATAATGGGACCTATGGGCAAGGGAAACAGGCATGAAACCCACATGATAAATCACAAAGGTTGGTGTTCCAAAGAGTCAAGGGGCTGCTTCTCCCAAGAGCAACTCTTGGAAGCAGCCAGTATTGATTTGCTTAATCCTGTTTGGTTTCCAAAGCATATGCTTTCAATTTTTAAGCCACACCATCGCCACTCTGCTAAAGAGCAACTCTCCTCTGCTCTTTAGGCATTGGAAATAGGGTGCTCATACTGCCTGGGGTGGTGATCAATTAAGTCTCTTATTAATGATCTATACAACTTCCTGTCAAGCCACCTGGAGAACTTGGCCAATGTGGTCATGTGCTAATGTGCTGTGTCAGGTGATCTTGGCAGAGAGCAGAGTGGGGAATGGACAACTATTGATTTTTACAGAGCAAGCACCTGAGGTATGACTAATGACATCAATAGAGGAGACTTATCAGCCTCAGAGTTTATTTCAAAGGTGAGAGAGTGAAAGAGTTTGGGTTATATACCTGGGTCTTTATCCCAGTTTAGCGTGGGAAGGCTAGAGTTCAATCCCCAGCATTGAAAAAAAAGGTACAATTTCTCCTGCATGCATGATTGTTGTCACTTTGGCACCATCGGCAAGGTAGAAAGATCAAAAGTCAATAGGCCGGGGATTTAGCGCAATGGTTTTGCCACCTGCTGCGCAAGCGCAAGGACCCGAGTTCGATCCCCGGTACCAAAAAAAAAAAAAAGAGAAAGATCAAAAGTCAAACCATCGTAAATCAGTGACTGTGTATATTTAAATCCCAACTGAACATAAAGTAGATACAAAATAATAATACAATAAAATAATAAATACAATGAGTACCAGCATATCTAGCAATCAGTTTAATGAAAAGTACTATAGCTATTACCTTTATAGTCCTGCTGTACACCTTCCTGAATCATATCCTCTTTTGTAAGCCCTCAGAAGAATCTGGCATTTTAGTTTTATCATTCCTCTGCTTCTCTTTACTTTTATCAAATATTTTAACATCCTTAACACAGTGTTCAGATTTACAAGAGGTGATTAAAAGCATAGCGATCAAGCCATTTTCTGAAGCAGTTCTGGAAGTCCTCTTTTGTGAGTGTCTGTAAGGTGTGATAAAAAAAATGCATTGAGTACTGCTGCCACATGTCAGCCAACAGAAAGGGAGGCTCACGAAATAGTCTAGTGTGTCCTCATCCATGCAACTTCTGGCCCTTTCCCAAAGTCCAAATGACCATGAAGAGTAAATGTTTTGAATCAATTCAGGACATCAAGACAATCACAACACTGCAACTGAAGACACTCATGAAAGAGGACTTCCAGAACTGCTTCAGATAGTGAAAGAATGATGGGATAAGTGTGTTTGAAGTGAGGGAGATTAAGGCAATGGGTCTTTTATTGTAATAAATTTTTAAAAATTTTAAACATTCATTGTGTTTTTTCACCTTGTATGTCCTCAAAGAGCTTAGCATGCAATGGGAGTGGCAGGACATGGTTACCAGAACTGTGATGCCAGCTGGTGAGCTCTGTGAAGCAGGCAGGGAGGGCTCCAGGGCGGACTCCTCTCCTGCGGAGGGGCAGATGGCACCAAGTGCCATTTCACCAGGGGGAGACGCGGACAGGCTTTTTCCTTTGAAGAGGATCTACGTGAGTTTAGGATGACAAGCTGGCTAGAATTAGGGTGGTCCTATGTCCTGAACTTCCCAGGTTATACCTTGGTCCTAAAGCATTATTAGCACTGTCAGTTTTCACTCTCAGAGAAGCAGAAAAAAAAAAAAGAGTCAGGAAGCACTAAGCTTGCCAGCTAGTTGACTTAAAGTACATGTGAAAAAATAATACTGGGAGTTGGCGATTTTGAGGAAAGATGGGAATTTAGTTTTAGATGAGAAGCAGAGAGCTGGAGGGGCCCCTGCCACTACGGAGGCCAGCCCCAGGTCATCATTTGGGACTCTTGCTTCCCTCTTGCTATTCTGAGTGGAATACACACCTGGGACCTGTGGGTGTGACTGTATTTGGAAAGAGGGACTTTGCAGGTGTGACCAAGTTCACTCAGAAGAGATCATTTGGATTAGTGTGGGCCCTAAATGCAATATGACAGGTGTCCTCATAAGAAAGGGAAACGCAGACAGGCACTGAGACATACAGGAGCACGACACATACGCAGGAGGGCTTGGAGTGATGTGTCCACAGGCAAAGACGTCATGGATGCTGGGAGCCACCAGAAGCAGGAAGAGGGAAGGACCCTCCACAGCAGTTTTCAGAGAGAGATGGCCCTGCGGCCACCTTGGCTTGCCTCTAGAACTGCATGAAAATGACTTCTGTTGTTTCAAGCTTTCAGTTTGTGGTATTTTGTTACGGCAGTCCCCGGACACGGAAACATTCTAGGAGATCGAGGTTGAGCAGAATATTCCCATGCACTGAGTGGGAGGCCGGGGAGCTAATGGGATTGGAGCACAGAATCAGGGTTGGTGACTGGGATGCGGGGCTAGGAGATGAGGGGACCACAAGGAAGGGAGGAGAGGAGCTTTGAGGACAGTGTGGAGAGGAAGGAGCAGGGAGAAGGGCAAAAGGGCCGGACAGAAGAGCAGAAGTGAGGGAGGAATTCCAGAGGAGGTGAGGTCCAGGAGTTTACCCAAGGAGCCGCAGGCAGACATGGCATTGAGGTCATTGGTGACCTTTGCAAGAGGACTGCAGAAAGTTGCATGACTTAGAAACGACCACACAAAGGTTTAAGGAGTGAGTGTTGTGAATAAGAAGGAGGCTCAAGGACTTTAGGGTAGAGGACAGAAATTGGGCAATAGTGGAAGAGGGAAGAGATTTCTTTTTAGGAACGGAGTACATTTGTGGAAACAGGTGAGAATGGGGGAAAATGACAGCTGCAGCTGTTGTGGTGGGTGACCAGACCATCCACACAAGGGCACATCACGGGCACACCCTGGCCAGAATGTACCCAAGGCCTTGTCTCCCTCCATCCCCACACTCTGCTTCTACCTGCTCTGGTCACCTCTGTGCTTTGTGCTATCTGCTAGGGTGTGGGGTTTGGAGTGATAGTGAGGGTCACGGCAGTGCAGAGATGGTGGCTATCTATGTAGGAAGGGAGGGGTGTCTTCAGTCCCAGAGGAGACCGTGGGTGTCCCCAGGAGAGGAGCAAGGGCACAGTCTCACAGTGTGGGGCTCATCTGATGTCACATGGGCTTCTGAGCAGGGCAGGCCCTTGGGAGGTAGAGCAGGTCAATACTTCTCTCTCAACTTGCTGAAACCCCACTCTGACTCTTGCCTGTCACCACCTTTTGTAAAAAGAAGTCTGGGAAGGCAAGGCAGCTCTGCATTCTTTGCATCTCACGGCTCTCCACTACCTCTTCTTTATTTGACTTAGGGCTCCAGTCAGCTTTTTCCTCTGTGTCTTCTTTTGTCTCATTGGGAGACATTCCAAATATAAATCACAGAGAGAGCATTTAGAAACAGTTCTGTTCCTTGGGAAAGCAAGACATTCTGAGGTGACAGGAACAGCTATGTCCGAGAGAGAGGGGCAGTGTGTGCAGAGGCCCTTGAGGCCCTCGCCACATGTACTCTTGCTTAGCATTAACCAGTGTGTGCATGACAAGCATCTATTGCAGCGGTGGTGAACCTGTGGCACCACGTTACGTTCCTTTTAAGACAAAAGATGTTAATACATGAGTTGTTTTTTCTGAACTAAAAACTTAGTATTCAGGTTTAATTGCAGTGTTGGCACTTTGCAATAAATAAGTGGGTTTTGGGTTGCAGTTTGGGCACTTGGTCTCCAAAAGGTTCACCATCATGGATCTATTGGAAAGAACAAAGGCCAGCTGGACATGGTGGTCAATGCTTTTGATCCCAGCACTCTGGGAGGCTGAGGTAGGAGAACTGAAAAATTGAGCCTAGCCAGAAGAATTTAACAACTCAAGTCTCTGGTTTAAAAAAAAATTACTGGGGATGTGGTTCAGTGCAAAGGCCCTGGGTTCAATCTCCAGCAGCCCCCCCCCAAAGACCCAGAAAGAAAAAGGAACAAAACAAGGGCCAAAAGTACAGCCCACACCCTGGGCCCAGGCAAGTTGGTAGGTGCCTTAGGAGACACAATGCCAATCATAGTTGTCCCCTGGCAAGGGACCTAGGGACCTTCTCTCTGGCTTATGGCAGAGAAGCGCAGAGTCCCAGGGGGAGACCCAGTACTGGCTAAATTCTAGGTTGTGTGCAGCATGATGGATGGACATGCCAAGGCATGAGTAAAAAGAAATAAGATTTTGGAGAAAGTCTGGACCTCTTCCTCCTAAACTGCTGGCCTCCTGTCTTCTTTTCTCCCCACACCCAAATTACACGTATTTCATTTTGAGCTTTCATTTTCAATTTATTTTTTCTATATTTCATTCAGCTCTTGTAAGGATCAGTGACCATGGTCCACAGAGGAGGGAGCATGTCACTGAGATGGCCACAGCCACTCTGCTAGTAAATGGTGCAACTGGGGCTTGCACAGGTGTGTGACACCAAGTCTGGTGCTCTGCACCCTACATGCTCAGAAGCTTCCTCTTTCTAAGCAGAGCCAGGCTGCCAGTTGGCCTACAGCAAGCAACATGACGACATCTTCAGAGACTCAGTGTTCAGGAACTTTATGTAAGACTCCAGCAGAACCAGCTCAGTCAGGCTGAGTCTCCTGGGAGAGGATCAAATTAGCAGCCACTCCTCTGCTCCTGGGTCCCTGAGCAGTTACCTTTCAAAGATCTACTCCTTCCCTCCCCACTGGCAATGTGGCCAAAACACCAGGCTCAGATGTCTGGGATTTGGCCCTCCCTAAAGGCCTTCCCCAGAGGTGGAAGAGCAGGGCAGGCTGCTGGGTTTCCATACTCAGGGATGGGTTCTCCATTTTCCTGCCCTTCTGCTTCTATGCATGGTATGGTCAGAAGGGCTGGGGACAAGACTCCAGGCTGGGCTCCTGAGGAGAAGTCTGAGATGCACACTGACAAGCTGGCTTCCCAAGAGGAACAGCTACCTCTGTCACACCCTCCAAAGCTAAGGAATTAGGAAACCACCAACTGAAGGAACAGTGCAGGGAGAAGAGGCTGTTACCACCACGGGTGCTACCCTACTGCCACCAGCATCTCATGAAACTTGGGAACAGACGCTGCAATGTTGTTGCATAAGGGAAGCCACTGTGCTTTCTAACTGCTCCTACTCCAATTGTCTATGACTTTCCCAGGCAGCAGAAAACATCAAGGCAGCAAGAAGACAGTTTCCATCTCAGGTTCACTTTCCAGATCTCCATAGTTCATCTGCTGGAAGAATATAATTCACATCTAGAGCCATAGCTGCAAGGGAGTCTGGGAATTGTGGCTTTAAATGTTCTGGATCCTATAATGCAACAAGGAATACACAATGAATGTAAATGTTCGACCATATCTATCATATAGATAGAACAAAATATGAAACATTGACAATAAACATTCCATAGATTTTCAGTTAGTTTTGACTTAAATTTTATTTAATAAAGTTTTAAAAAGAAACACATCCCTGAAATTTATAGGCATAGTTATATTTTCTGAGAATACTCAACATCAGAAAGATGAATTCTTTCTACCAGTATCACTGTTGCAAAGTTCAGGGGATTTCTCATTCATTAGAATATATATAATATGTGTACTGTATATGTTATCTTAAAAAGAACAACTCATTGTTTTTAATAGAAACAATAGAAGTATTATTTAAAGTCTGAGAAACAGAGTCAAAAGAGTTGCCAACAATCCTCTGTCACTATCACTATAATCATTTCACTTTTTTCTTGTGTAAATAGTTACAGTGTCATATTTTGTTTTTTCACTTATACAATCATTTCCTATGTTATTGAAAAATGGGACCATGATCTTTAATGGCTGCATAATATTTCACTAATACAGCTGTCAGAATTTATGTTGTCATTCCCCTCTGTTGAATGTTTTGGTTGTTGCTAATAATTTACTATTACAAATAATGCTTTGGAAAAGAGCTTCATACATACGTAGGCTTTTGTGTCACATTCCAGAAGCAGGACACGGGAACTGATACGTATTGGTTAAAAGGCATCTTTTTTTCCCCTTCAAGTACTGGGGGTTGTGCATCTCCAGCTATTTTTTTTTTTTTGAGACAGGGTCTTACTAAGTTGCTAAGTTGCCCAAACTGACTTCAAACTTGTGATTCTCCTGACTCAGCCTCCTAGAGTGCTGAGATTATAGGTGTGCATCACCAAACCCAGTTTAGGGCATCCATTTTTAAATGAGCATCAACAACTTCTGATCAATATTTCTTAAAAATCACCTTTGACAAAAGTAGAGGGCTTTTCTTTAGCCATCATTAAACACTGGGCTTGTTTCTATCACATTCTTAGCACCCACTTTGGGAACCACTATTGGCAGCTATGCAAAATGAGAAATTAATGCCCTTAGCCTTGAAGCCTGTTGGCCTCTACTGATGCACACACACTATATGGTATCTCACACCTCTGAGAGCTGTCGGGGGCACGACTTGAACCCTGGCAGGCACTGCCTCTTCAGGGTGCCCTCCTCCCTTGCATATCTCAATGCCCAACTTTCCTTAGCAGAAGCCTTGTCCGGGTCGGGCAGGGAGGCCCCAGTACTGTGGAAGTTGATCACCCCCAGGAGTCCTCAGTCCTGGAACATGCACACCTCCATGGAGACTTGCACAAGCAGACAGGCCTCTCCATCACTTTTTGACCTCCCCCCCCCCCATGGAGCATGACCAGGGTTCCATCAATCAAGTTGGATGGATGACGTTAAAGAGGTAGGGGACCAGTCTTAAAAGACAGGCAGACAGGGAGATTTTACTCTCATCTCCAAAGACCTTCCAAACCCAAAGAAAATATGCAGGCGCTGCTAACTGGAGCGCTCCATCCGGGTTATTATTGCCTTGGTCCCTCTGGTGTGGGGAGGAATTGGGCTGGCTCTTTGGGAGGATAAGACGAAGAACACTCCCAGCTCTTTATGGTATGTTTTCAGTGGAAGAAATAAATTCAAATAAAATCCTCTCCCAACAAAGCCAACTAGAATGGGACCTCTGAGTTTTAACTGACCCCTGTATGGCATGTGTCATGAGAAGTAAAGGCCCTGACATAGAGGTGTGCCTTCAATTCTAGAATTTTGTAACCTCTCCTCTATCCAACCACCCTAACTGCTTCATAACTGACATCCCCAGCAACTCCCCTTGGCTCCCCCTCCTTTTCTGGCCTTAGGAATGCCAAAGCTTGGTGAGCAATACTGCTTGCAAAGCCACGGGCTCTCGGGGGTGGATTTTCCCGGAGCCGCTATTCCGGATCTCCCCCCCACCTCTGGGCATCTCCCCTCTGCCGCCCGGCTGACTCTCCCCCAGGTCCATTCCCCTGCATGTCCCTCGCGGGCCAGCACCAACCACCTTTGGGTGGCCCAACTTCCCGGGACACCCCAACGACTGCTCTCGCCCCCGTCCGGTGGTTTAGAAATTTGCACCGCGCAGTGACGTCACAAGGGAGGCGGGCGCCCACTCCCCGCGCACCAATGGCGCGGCCGCGGCGAGCCTCTTCTTTCTCGGCCATTGGTGCCTGCAGCCCCTCGGCTCCGCCCCAGCCCGCCATGGCGTCAGCGGCCGCGGCCCCGGGGAGGTGGTTCCCACTTTAAGAAGTGAAGTTTTCCGCCCCCTCCCCCTCCCTGCCCACCTCCTGCAGCCTCCCGCGCCCCGCCGGGCCGGCGGATGGAGCTGCGCTGCGGCGGCGTGGGCAGCCAGGCTGCGGGGAGGAGGATGGATGGGGACGGCCGAGATGGCGGCGGCGGCGGCAGCAGCAAGGACGCCGGGTCGGACGATTACGAGAACCTGCCGACCAGCGCCTCCGTTTCCACCCACATGACAGCCGGAGCGATGGCTGGGATCCTGGAGCACTCGGTCATGTACCCGGTGGACTCGGTGAAGGTAAGGCGCGCGGGGACTGAGGCACCGAGCGGCAGGGCAGTGGCGCGCGCGTTTGCATCCTGCGCACAGCCAGCCTGGCGCAGCGCCCCGGAACCACGCCGTGCCCGGGAGCCCACGGCGGTCTACCAGGGTCGCAGTCCCGGCCCTGGGAAGCGCAGCGCCGCCCCTTCTGCAGTGAGCCGGGGCCCCGGGGCCCGGGGGCGCCCCCGACCCCGAACCCCCCGCGGGCCCCAGCCAGCGCCCCGCCCCGCCCCGCCGCTCCCGCACAGTGCCCGGCCCCGGCAGTTGCCGGCGCTGTGGCCCGGGAGGACGCGTGGCCAGGCTCGGGGCGGCGCCGCAGCTTTGCTCGGCTCCACGCAGGTGGTGCGCGGTGGCCCGGGCTGCACACACGTGCGCAGTTTCCGAGCTCGCTGGCGGTGAGAAAGCGCTAACCACGCTCGCCAGGGAAACGTGGCCCCCGCCTGACCGCGCGCCCCCGCACCAGCGTGCCTGCTATTCCTACTCCCGGGTGGCAGCTCTTTTAGGAGTACTGTGTACTCCCCTTCCCTTCTTCCCCGGAGTCCGGCAGTGAGCACCTGCCAGGCAGGGAGACCTGCAGTGACGTTTGCCTTTCCTTTTGCTTGCTGGGAAGTGGGCAAGAGAGAGCTTGTTCTATGGGAACCTCACCTTGGGTTGTGTAATGGACACTCAGTTTGGCCTGGTCACTTCCTCAGATAGTTTCACTTGCATTTCTCTAAGGCACAGCTTCAGCAGTGGGATTTACTTGTTAGAGAGCTGTCTGTCCGGGATAGTGAATGGCCTGGCCTTTGAGAGGTGCAGGAAGTAATATGAACATTGATTGTTAAACTTTGCACCTTCGTGAACATAACTCATCTCGTGCATAGAGCAGTCCTGGAAGCTAACAGAGGAAGAAACGGAGGCACAGAGAGGCGAGTTGAGTAGCTTGCCCTGACTCATAGCTACCTGAATCCTTTCGGCTCCAGTGACAGTGTGCTTTGGGGGAACTTGGTTGCCTCCCTAGGTGGCAGTTATCTTGCAGAGCAGGGCCCACAGAGCTCCTCCACCAGCAGCTACATGTATCTTATCACTGACTCCAGTCCCCCATGAGCAGGTGTGAAGCCCGGAATGTTTAACTCAGGGGGTTTTATCAGAGCTGGCAGTCAGTGGCTGGACAGACCATGTCCTGTGCAGACAGGCATGGGCACTGGCAGTAAGGCGAGGCCTGTCTTCCAGCACACTGCTAGGCCTGAGTCACTGCCCCTTCTGCCCCTCCAGTGTCCCAGAGGGGAATGAGAGGAGTGATCCTTGGCCTGCCACTGTCACCAAGGGAGCGAGGGAGACCTTGTCCCTTAGGTCTTCAGAGCTCTTTCCCGAAAGACCTGACACGGATACTGGGTGGCATTGGTATAAGAAAGAAGCTCTCCAATGTAATAACATTTCCTGTATTTGAAGCTGTTGTCTCAAGTGCCCTGGGCAGAGTCTGGGGAAAGTTAAGAGCACAGAGATGTAATTTGAGCAGGCTCCAGTCCCACGGGTATCCAGGAGATGACGTCTCCATCAGAGGAAGCTGCCACCTCTTAGGCGTCTTTGTGGTGAGTTGGTTCAGACGCTCCTTTCAGCTTATTTTTAAGGTTAGGAATAATTAGTCAGCCTTTTGAGCTCCCTTTGGTGCCCAAGGCTTTTGTCTCATGTTAAACGGTGTCATCTGTGTTTAGTTCTCCTGGCTCCTCTTCCTACCACCTAGACATTGATAAGTTTGGCTTCAGACCTCACCTGTGTTGTTAGTATTGCCTTCTGGGGATGGGTTAGCATAGTGTGTGAGCGAGGAGGAGCTGATCTGGCTGGTCGGGAACCACTCACTTACCTTATGGGGCTGTCAGTAAAATGAGAACTCTGGTTAGCTAGCCAGTAAGTTCTAGTTCTGGGATTTTTGACTCTGACTCCAACATGCCTGTTATGGGCTCTGCTATTCTTAGGAGCGCAGGGTGGGTTGTAAAGCAACTCTGTTTTCTCATGCAGTTTTCCTGGAAAGGGTAGCAAGGATTTTTCTTTCCAGTTTTCAGCAGAGACAAAAGGAACAGAGATTTAAGTGGCACTGGTAAAGCTTGCATGACCCCAATACAGGTGGCAGCTGAGTGGTGAGATCTACTCAGACCAGCACAGGTATCTGTGCCAAGCATGAGGTGGCAGGGACTCATCCAGGCCTCAGTGGTGGAAGTGCGTTACTTGAGGAGGACCGCAGCTGTGCTCCTCTTAAGTATTTTGGATGATAAAAATAATGAGCAGTTGAGTCAGGAGACCTGGATTGTGTTGCCAGCCCTGCCCTTTACTTGCTGCCTGTCTTGGACACTATTCTGTGCCTTAGTTGGTTTTCTTTTGGTTATTTGAGACAGAGTATGTAGTTCAGGCTGGCCTTGAACTCACTATAGAGCCCAGGCTGGCCTCTAACTTGTAGTGATCCTCCTGCTTCAGCCTCCTGAGTGCTGAGATTGTAGGCCTGTGCCGCCACACCCAACCATACATCCTTAGTTTTAAAGTCACTGGTAAATGGGCCTGTGCACCAGTTGAGGATTTCTCCCCACCTGTAACCCGTCCGCCTTTCTAGGCACACAGAACATCTGTTGTCCTTTTATGTTACTTGAAACTTGAAAATAATTATTACAATTGAGACCAAATCAATGTAAATTGTATCTTGGAAGGAAAAGGAAGTTTGCTTGCGAAGGCATGTATTTCCACTTTGGTCTTGTAATTGTTACATGAGAGTCGGAGCCAGTCTGTTTCTTCCAGTTTGGCCATGCCAGGACGTGTGTGCCATGGAACCCGGTGCTGGTCTCTTTCAGCCCTGAGTCTGCTGCTGAGTTCCTTGGTTCTGTGCTCCTAAGTGCAGGAAGGCAGGGCTGTTGGATGCTTAGAGTTATAATATTGAAGTTGCTTTTTCATGAGATCCTCTTATTTCCCACTGTCACTTGAATGACCAGAGTTTTTCAAACTGTAGATCGTGACCGATTTGTGGTCTCAGTGTTTTAAAAAAAGATTGGCAGGTGTATAAAATCTGAGCAGGCGTGACATGCATTAGGGGCACCCGTGGCCGGCTGAAATTCCGTCTGCCTTGTGTGTGTTTCCCTGGTGGTGGTGTGAAATGCACTTCTGGCTGGGAGTTGTGGTCCAAAGGTAGCAACTCCCTCAAATCTGATCTCCATAATGTCACTGGATCTCCATAGCCCACAGCCTTGGACTGGGAAGTGAGCATCAGGAAGACCCATGGCAATTTTCCTGTTCCTTCCTGTCCTCCTTTCCCTGAGTCCCACACCAAGTGGTGGACACGAATGCCCATTCATCTGTAAGGCGCTGTGACGCTGGGACCTCTGCCATCCCCAGGAGTATGGAGAGTGGCAAAGGGATTCCGCAGGCTCTCTCCACCCACAGCGGGCGTGACCTCCTCCTCTCCAGCCAGGTCGTACATAGGGGTAGGTTCTTCCAAAGTGGCAAGTGGCATGGTGACCCAGACCAGCCTTTGGGGTGGAGGCGAGAACCCCTGGTCGGGTCAGGAGTGCTCATGGCTGTGGGAAGGCATGCCAGGTGGGTGGAGGAGGAAATTCCAACCAGATTAGGCGTACCACTTGCAGACCATGCTGAGTCGGCTGTGGCAAAAGCAGGGGCAAAAGGAAACAGGAAAGATTTGGAGTGGGGGAACTTCCGCTGACCCTTTCACAGCCCTTCTTCTGCCCAGCTGGCCTGTCCGGGAAGCCCTGGCCTTTAGCTCTCCCAGGATGAGCCCTCCTTCCCAGCCCGGGCGCAGCAGGAATATGTGTACTGCCTAGCTCGGCCCTGGCCTTGGGTGCCAATGGCTGCCAAACCTCTGAGCTCCTGGTGGAGTGAGGGGACCTCACGGACATCCACAGCCAGCCCTGCTGAGCTCCAGGCGGCACCAGGCAAGGCAGGTGCCGGCGTCTTTCCACTTCTGTGGTTCCCTCCAGCCTCTCCCACCCCCCCTGCAGGCGGACTGGGAGGAAGGGTGCCAGGTTGCAGACAGCTGCCAGAGTCCCCACCCACCCAGCTCAGTGCTCCGGAAACAAAGTACAGTACAGAGGACACCATTCAGCTCCAAGACGGCGTGAAATCCCAAATCACTCTAGTTGCTGGAACGAAATTATGGTGATTTTTCTCTCTCCCTGCTCCCCCATCTCTTTGCCTTCAAATCCCTCTCCTCCCTCTTTTCTGTCCTTCACTGAGAAGTTGGGTTAGAGAGTAAAAGAGAGGTATTCTTGATAGCAGCCCTGACTTCCATTCCATGACCTCCAGGCCACATGCTGATGCCCACATCCACCACCTGTGCCCCATTGCAGAGCGCCAGTTGCCACTCACGAGTCCATTTCCTCGCCCACAAATGGGCGAGGTGCAGGCTGGGGTCTGAGGTTGGCGGGTGCCTCCTAGGAAGATGGCGAGCACTTAATTTTAGTTGACGTTAAATTTATTTGGGAAACTTGATAATAAGCCTCAGCATTTTGATATGGAGTGGTCTTTGGGATTTAATGGGCAGAGGGATTTAACAGACTGCATTGCCTAAACCACACAGGGGTGTGGGGGTGGGGAAATGTGTCCCGTGGGAGGGAGTTTGGGGCTGTGCTGCTCCCTGTGCCATGTCATCGAAGAGGGTTTTGTCCTGTCTGCACTTTGAGCAGTGACCTGTCTCTGGACTTGGGACACCCCCTTTTCTTATGGTCTTGATCTTTTGGCCTCTGGCAGTTGCCTCTCCCTGCTCCTCTAGTGAATGCATCTGCTTCTCGCCAAGCCTGCGGCAGTCTCTCTGGCACCCCAGAGCTTCCTGGTGCTTTTCCCGCCCTCCTAGCACTCTGCCGTTCCTCCTAAGGGGACACGCCCTACAGCGCCAAAGGTGTTGCTCCACCCCTGCTCCCAGCTGATACTCTCGGAGGCAGGTGACCAGGTCACTTTCTCCTGGTTGAACTGTGAACCTCCTTCAGGCTCCCACTGAGCTACATTTCTCACCCTCAGGTTTCAAATCCAGCGTGTGGGTTACCTGTCTGGGCAGAGAATGCCTGGCATTAATTTCCACACCTGTAAGGTGGAGATGCTAATTGTCTTCGTGCTTCCTTTTTCCCAATCCCACTTTCTGTTGTTTCTTCCCCTCTCTGTTTGTCCAGTGGACCCCGTGGAAGTCACTAGAACATTTTCCCCTTGTTGCCATGTGCTCTTTCTACCTCCCGTCCTGATAGGGGTCCTGCTCCTCTCCTAACTGTACAGGTTTGGCCCCTTGTACCCTACTGTGCAGGACTGGGTCCCGCTTTGCACCCACCTATGACCTTGGGCAGGTATCTTAACTTCTCTGGCCTCAGCTTCCGAACCCACGGAAAGAGAGCCCTATTCCCCTGGTGGCTGGAGGCTGCTACACTTGGGACAAAGTGATGGCAAATATTCTGATGGACGGTGAATTTTCTCTAGAAATCTGTTCTCTTCCCCGCTCCCCCGCCCCCCCGTATGTTATTTCCCCTCATCTCTGAGGACGTCAGCCTTCAGCACAGGCTGCTTCTCCACCACAGATCCCCGTAGATCTGATTACCCGGCCCGTCCCCCTTGGTCCCTACCCAGCTCGTGTCCTGATCTCTCCATTCTTCACACCCTTGGGATCAATAGCCTTTGTCTCCCTAGGGCCTTATTCTAACCCAGGTCTTCTCTCCCCTGAAACCTTTTTTCCCCAGTATTAGGGATTGAACCCAGAGCTTTCACACTGAGCTACATTGCCAGACCCCATTTAAAAAATTTTTTGAAAAGAGTTTGAGACAGGGTCTCACTAAATCACGTAAGTACCTAGGCTGGGGTTCAACTTGTGATACTCCTGTCTCAGCGTCACAAAGTGCTAGGAGTGCAGGCGTGCAGCCCCCTGGCTGGCTCTTGCTTCTGAAATCTTGGGTTTGGAACCCTCACAGCCTGGCCTCCAGGGTCCATCACTGCAGTGGTCCTCTGCCCTCTGTCTCTTTGCCTTTGCCTCTTCCAGCACTCACCTGCCTTGACCTTGGTCTTATATCAGAATGTGGGGCAGCTGAGGTCTTCAGAGCAATTTCCATGCTGCCTCCGTCGGTGTCCCTGGGACAGCTCTGCTGTCTGTCCTTCCTGGGTCCTGATCAGCTGCTTCTGTCCTGCTCGATGACTGCTTCAGGCCATCCCAGCCCACAACCGCTTTCTACCCCAGCATGGCATCTCCCTTCCAAGTTATGGAGAAACCAGGGGCACAGGCAAGCTCATCTTCCTGTCACTGCCCTTCCAATTCATTGCAGGGGAGCAGGTGGCCTTCGTCCCTCTAAGGTGAATCAGTGGTGGCAGGTGAAGGTGATGCGTGCGAACCACACAGACACACCTGGATTTCAGTCCTGGCTTTCACCAGGGACACAGGGCTTGACCCTTGTGTGTTCAGGTTTTGAGTGTGGAAAGTGGGGACATTAACACCAGGATCTTGTTGGAAGGTTGTTGAAACAATTAAATGTGGTAGTGCGAAGCTCTTGCCGCGGTGCCTGGTTCTTAGCAAATAGTGACAGTGCTGGTCATTTTTGTCACCTTTCTCTAGGGCAACCCACTTCCAGTGTCTCCGACCTCCCTTTCCTTGGCTCCTCTCAGGAGTGTTTCTCTAGGTCCTGTCCAGTCTCATCGTAAATAAGCACTGCACTCAGACCTGTCACCCGGGTCCCACACCCCCCAAGAGCCACTTTCTCTCTTCCTACAGCAGACTCTTGTCACTGCTATCGAAATACTGTTGCTGCTTGGTCTCTGCGACCTCACCTGTCACCCACCGCCCCCAGCTTTGCACAGACCGCATCCTAAAACCCTGAGGACACTGCTAGTGATCTCCTTGCTCAACTCCACCACCCTTTCCCTGGCCCCCGGGTGAGCCAGAGGGCCTCGGCCCTTCTCCCTGCTGCTTGCTTTCCCTGCTCGGCAGGTCTGGCTTCTCCTCAGTCCCTTGGTTACCTGGGTCTGAAGAACTCTCCCGCCACCCTCTAGTCTTCCCCAGCACACGGCTCACTTTCCACTTGGGTCCCGATAACTCTGAGATCCCTATCTCAGGTCCCAGGTCCCTAGGGGCCTGGATCTCCCGTTGCCTCATAGTCATGGCCACTTGTACACCTGCAGCACCTCTGGATGTCGCATGTCCAGAACAGACCTCTTGACCTTCCCCATGGGCCGTCCTTAAGGCCCAGGTGCCTCCCTCAGCACCCTGGCGTAACTACTAACCCAGCCCCTGCTGGTGTGCATGGAAAACCTGTCCCTCTCTGCTTCCGTGACACCTCTCGGTCTTGTTTCCTTCTCTCTCCCCACTGCCTTGGGTCAGGGAACTCAGATTGGTCCTTTCCTTGGAGTTGCCCTGACCACCTGAGTTAAGGCGAGTCTGAGCGCCCCTGTCCTCCCGTGCACTTCCTGCTGCCTGTTCCGGCTTTGTTTTCCCTTACGGCATTTGTTCCTGTCTCACACACACTGCCACTGACTTATTTATATTGTTTATTTTTCATGTGTATTTATAATATGTTGTTTATGGTCTCTCTCCTCATTTTAATGCAAGCTCAATGTGGGCAGGGTTTTTTTTTTTTTAACTCTTTTGTTTCCTGTATTCTCATTGCCAGACAGAACATGCTGCACATAGTCGGTGCTCATTAAGTATTTTGGTGAATGAATGACCAGTTCATTGCTGGTCTGCATACTCTGGCGTCAGAGTACGCCAGCTTCCTGGTCTGCCGATTACATCTATTTAGACTCCCTGGCCAGGTTTGCAGGGAGCGTGGTTTTCAGTGTGGAAAGCTGTCTGCAGGTGCTGAGTCAGGATGTTGAGCATCCAAGTGGGATCCTTCCATTAGCGCATAGGAGGTAAGGCGGGCGCATTGGCATGGGAACCCTGTGCATGTTCCTTGGTGAGCAGGGTGCGCAGGCAGCAGAGGGGCAGTGGTGCTTTCTGCAGGTCACATCTGGTCACCTTCCTACCTGGTGATCCTTCTACAGAGACTGCTATGTGTGGCTTCTCCAGCCAGAGTGTGGTACACAGAAGTACTCTGGGTACTGGGTGAATGAATGAAGCTATGCTGTTTTAAAGAGATGCAAAAAACCTATCCCACAAACAAAACCAAAATGAAACGACAAGCAGGAAAGCCTGCTATTGAACAAATGCTAGTTTTTATTTCATCTATTTTGTATTGTTTTTAATCCATAATGGCCTTAGCCACAAAAGAGGCCACTTTAGCTCTTGTGCTTTTTCTTTCTTTTTTTTTTTTTTGCAATAAGGCCCAGCCAGCAGCAGCTCCACCCCGATGAGACGATTCCTTGATTTAGCCACTCATTTCATTCCACGTTTACTGAGCACCCTCCTCTTGGCTAGGCCTTGTGCTAGACACCAGCCTACAAAAATAAGAATTCCTGGCCCCCGTTTCCAAAGCAAGCATAGTCCCTATAATTAGGCCCTGAGCTTAGGCGACAGGGATGACTCCCTTTACAAAGAATTGCCTGTCTTCAGAGTGATGGCAGTGCCCCTTCCCTTTGGGGGTCATGTTCTAAGACAGTCTCCCCAGTAGCCCAGTAGATGGGCTAGTAGAGATGCCCAGTAGCCCAATAGCCCAGATAGTGGCAAATCTTGTATACATGCCATGTTTTTTCCTCTATGAAATATCTGTGATAAAATTTAAGTTATAAATTAGGTATGGCAAGCTGCGTGTGGTGGCACATGCCTGGGATCCCACCACTCAGTGGGCTGAGACAGGAGGATTGCAGCGAGTTCAAGATCAGCCTGGGCTGTGTAGCAAGAAAACAAAACAAAAACCAAAAAGGCATGGTAAGAGATGAGGAACTAATAATAAAATAGAACAATTGTAAGAAACACTCTTCTGTAACAAAGTTATTTAAGATTTATGAATTATTTCTGGAATTTCCCATTTAGTATTTTTGGATTACGGTTGACCGCGTAATGAAGCCATGGATGGTGGAGCCTGCTATGCTGTCATCCTGGGCTAAAGGACAAGGTCTGGGTTGTCTAGGCTGTGGGAGGGTCAGGCCACTGTTGTCTGAAGGTCTCAGCCTGCAGGGCAGCGTCACTCGGGTTCTTTGCTGGCCTTCTTGAATGGGTTTCTTCTCTGTAGAACCGGTGATCCTCGCTCCTTAGTCATCCTGGAAGCTCACACTGGCTTACAGAGGTGCTTCTGAGAGCGTCCCCACCCTGTTCCTAATCCCAGACAGGCCAGAAGGGTCCTTGTCTGGTCCCTGAGGTGTCACGGTCTCACATCGGTGCTTTCTGCAGAGAAAACAAAACCATGTTGAAATAGGGAGAAATCCCAGCAGTCGCCTCCTTGAAGTAAGAGTTGCATAACAGGCCTAGGAAATGCCCGGCCCCTGTGGGTCAAGTGGAGGGACTGAGCTGTGTGTCACCCAGAGAGAGGAGAGGATTTCCTCCGGCTCGCTGGGCTTCTGGGTCTGCCCGACATAGCCAGGCAGAGACTCCAAAAGCTGCATGCCCCAGGGTCCGGCTGGCTGTGTCCACCATTGGTTCCTGCTGGCAAAGGCTCCTGACCTATGTCTCATTGTGCGAAAGCTCAGGGAACATGAGCTGAGGCTCTGGAAAGGCCACCAAATTAGGAGACAACCCCCCTGTATCTGAGTGCCAATCCTGCGTTGACTACCTTGGAAAACCTGCATAAGTTGTTTCTCTGGACTGGGCTTCTCCTCCTGAACTGCAAGACCTGAGATCCTGTTTGTGAATAACTTGTATAAACCTCAGTGCACTAAACACACTGTATCAGAGGCAGAATGCTTAATGATTGCAGCTGGCCGGGATCCAGCAGAGGCCCTGGGGCTAGACTGTTCTGGTGAAGTGCCGGGAAAACTCCCAGTGCCTTGCTTTTCTCATCTGTAAAATGGGAGTAACAGTACCTAGTACACAGCGTCCTTAGGAGAACTATAGTGATATCTGGTTCACGAACTTAATTCTTGTCCATTCTGAGACCAGAATCACAGAAAGAATTAAGTTCGTGAGGAGAAGTAACATTGTACTTGAGATGATCCACCTGGAGTGCTGAGAATTAGTACCATGCTGGGGGAGCTGGCACACACCTGGAATCCCAGCACTCTGGGAGGCTGAGGCCGGAGGATTACAAGTTCAAGTGCAGCCTGGGCAGCCCAATGACTTAGTAAGACCCTGTCTTTAGAAAAAAGCTTGGGGGTGTAGCTCAGTGCAAAGGCCCTGTGTTCAATCCCTAGTACTTAAACAAAAGTCCAGAAACATGGTAAGCACACAGCTAATATTAGCTCCTGTTATTATTCCTTCTGGAAGTATATTACTGAAGCCCCGGGCCTGTTTGTCTATCGCTGTTGCAGTTGTATGTCTGTAGTAGTTTTGTAATGTCTTGACTTCTGCTCCACCATTTATTTGATCTTGTTAGTTCCCTTTTGCAGGCTGGAAAAGCCATGTACTGACTCATTTTCATAGTTGAGGAAACCGAGCTTCCGAAAGAAACACACCCCAAACACGGGCCTTGCTCTGCCGCCCCAGAGCTGGAGTGGGAGGAGGGAGAGAGGGCTTCAGGCTGATGCAGACTGGTGGGGGCCTGGGTGCAGATGCTGGTGTTAATGACAGCGATGCCTTTGAGCTGGGTTCAGGCAGATGAGTGGGAAAGGACTAGGTTTTGTCATAGGGCCCAGCTTCATTTGTGGGAGGGAAGAACCAGAGTCCAGGGAGTGCCAGCAGGAAATCATGGCACCTGGAAAGTATGCCGTGCAATTCGGGGCTCCAGCGTATAGTTAAGAGTTCTTCAGTCAAATCCTCCAGGATCCTTCAGAGGGTTGGACATAAATGGAGTGTTTCTGCTGTAGAGTATTTTTGACTCTGTCTGGCTTCTCTGGCACTTATTTCAGCAGAGTCAAAATTGCACTGAATTAGGGGTTGACATTTGGACCAGTCTGAGGATTCCTGTCTAGATTACAGTATAAAAGTGACCTTTTGGGAAGAGTATGTGTTGTAGTACCTTGGACCACTAGGGTACAGTTCTTTCATCTGAAATTGGGAATAGTAATTCTGCCTTCCCTCCCACTTTTCAAGTCTACTAACTGCATCTCAGGAAAAAAAAGCAGGGTTTGCCGGGACACAGTTTAAAGGTGCTAGGTCACATGTTTGTTGTCAAAGTGGGACCCTGTGAAGGGATGAAATGGCCCACTGGGATGGAGCATCGAGACTCCCTCTTCCGACTGCAGGATTTCCCGCAGCTGTGCGTGGCCCCGGGCGGCTGACTTCCTCTAACACAGTGTCTCCCATATCTTGTGTGGGGACAAGGATACCACCTCTTCCCTTGGGACCGAGGAAGAGGTGAGACGTCAGAGCATGCTCAGAAGGACCAGCCCACTACTGGGGACAGCAGCCACGAGCCCTCTGTGGAACTGTCGTTTTATATCGTTTCTGTCTTCACTCTTATATTTTGAGAGAGCCTGTCCCTTTGAGTTCCAGCCAGATGAGTCTCAGGATGTCATGAGGAGGGACCCCAGGACAACAGAGGTGACGGACTCATGATCTTGCCAGGGGACTCTGTGCTTTTGATGCCATCTGGGTTCTTTCCCACCTTGCTCTCTCCTGTGTCTGCTTTCCTTGATTGCTTTTTTGTGTAGACATAGGTACCTCTGTCTTGGTTCCTCCTGGTCCCACTTTTCCCACAGTGCCCAAATTGGAGGTTTGGCTGGCGCCTTGCCTTGCCTGGCCTCACGATGGGGCAGAAGATGGAGGGTGACTTGGCTCGGCAGGCCTGGCTTCTGACTCATGGTGTGTCTTGGTTGCAGGGTGCTCCTTGCACTGACACAGGCAAGAGGATCCTGGGTGTGCTCAGGCTAGCAGAAGCCTGGCTTAAAGTTGCAGGGTGGCAGCTCCAAGGAGTCAGACCGAGAGGCGGGAGGACGCTGCCTGCAAGCTGTGTGCACAGGACTCGAAAATAAGGAAGGGGGCCGGGTTGTCCTGTGAAAGGATTTCTGCTCATAATTGGTTCATAATTAATGGGTGGCAGGAGTAACAAATGTGGGCTGGACCAGCATCCAGATAAGCAGCTATAAATTAAGCATGGAGGCTTAGGGTTTGCCTGGGTGACCTTTACCGGCCCAGGTCATGCCTTGTAGGGTGAAGAGAGAGCCTTGAAAGAGACAGGGCAGGTGACAGCTGTGCCTTCCAAGGAGCAGAAATGATCTGGAACCACAAACTACTGAGGCCTGTTCTGGAGGCTCACATTTGTGCAGGTTTCCTTGTCATTTGGGGGGAAGGTAACGGTGCAGCTGGACAGACTTCCAGTCCTCTTCTTCTCCCTGTGGGGAGCTGACTGTGGAGGCCACAGGGCTCTGAGCTGGGCTTGAGGGAGGGCCTGAGATGATTTCCTCCCAGCAGTCACTCCAGCGTTAGAACCTCCCAAGTCCCATGGCTTCTGAAACGGAGTCTCATTTCTCCAAGGGGCCAGTGCAGGGATGGGGATGGGGTGTGGGCACAGACCTGCTGCCACCAGGATGAACCCTAGTTGAAACCAGGATCTGGTCCTGAAGCAGAGCCCAAGGAGATGCCCCCCAGAAGGAGAAGGTTTTTTGTGAAAGGGTTAAGAACCTAACGTGTAGGTGAGGCTGAAGATCTCTCCTTTAATGAAATCATGCTTGAAAAGTTTTTTTTTTCTTGAACCTTGGCTTCTTGGGCAGTGTCTGAGTCTTTTAGTCCACTGGTTTATGGAGTCTAGGAAGAGCAAAGTAGTAAATTAGCTTGCTTTGAGCCAGGAGTGGTGGTGCATGCTCATCATCCCAGCACTTGGGAGGCTGAGGCAGGAGAATTGCTGCAAGTTTGAGACCAGCCTGGGCTACATGGTGAGTTCAAGGCCAGCCTGAACTACCTAACAAGACTATAAAAACTCCCCCCAAAATTGCTTTGAAATTTACTGAAGATTTAAAGTTAGTCCTTAGAGCTTCAAGAATATCAGCCCTACTTTTTAACTGCAAAAACAATATAAATAACAATACAAATAAGTTTCCACATTGGAAGGACTGAGCTACTTCTGTGCCTCCAACACAGTCTTTGAAGTTTCGGGAGGAGGTGGCTAAGTTGAGACTGTGGTCTGCTATTAGGGTCTCTGCAAATGTGAGGCACGGTGGGTTCCCTTTGCCCTTGGACTAGCGCGGTCCCATCACAGACTTTTGCGAGGGCCCTGTGACGCTTGGCCTGGCCTTGGCGAGAGTCCTTGTTTTCCAGCTTCGAGTTCAGGATCTTTGGATTTTCTGCAACCTAATCATAAGAAAGCTCTTGAAATTCTCTCTCAGTCTCTGAAAACCAAAAGTTGCTTCAAAACTGAGCTTTCACCGAAAGCTGCTTTAAATTGAAAACAGATTTCTGGTGTTGGAGTAGCCAGAATTGAAGGGACTGGGAAGCACTGGGGGCCTTTTTCAACCCCAAACCAGCCAGCATTCGAGTAGTTGCTTGATGGTAAAGGGCAGGAAGCAAAAGGAGGAGAAAAAAGGCAAAAGTGGGCCTTTCTGTGTATGCACGGGTATTGTTGCCTTTTAGGTGAATTCTCATTGGCTTCAGATAACCTGAGGCCCACTGAAGAGCAGCGCTAGGAGAGACGTGTCACTTGTCTGAGCCTCTGTATCTGTCTGCAAAATGGCAGGATCAAACGGGTGACCTCATGGGAAGTTTCCAGTCTCAAATTTCCACTCCTCGTTCCATGGGGCAGTGTAACTTTGGGAGCTGTGTTTCGACTCTGCGTGGAAAGTGTGGACCCTCAGGCTTTGAAGAGGAAGTTGGGAAGACCCTTGCGGTGGATTCTGCGGGGAGGGCAGGGAGAGGAGCCAGCTACCCAGGTCCCTTTTGGGGCTGTCCTGTCCCTGATTTCCAAAGTCCCTGCCTAGAAATTACAGTTTGTTTAATCTGTTGAAATCACCACCAGTAATACTTTGAAACTGCAAACCCAGGCGATTCCAGAAATGCTCAGTGGCCGCAGCCCCACCCTGGAACCAAGGGGAGACTGTGGCACATGCTTCTGGGAGGCCCTGTTTATAGCTGTCTGCCTTCTTCCTGCCAGGACCTTTCACAAGGTCCCCATCAGGAAGCTGAGTCATCCAGGGGTCGGGCAGCGTGGCCAAAGGTCACCCAGCACTGCCAGCGGCACAGATGGGGTCAGCCAGGCCTTGGAAGGGAGTGGTGTGCGAGGGGACAGAGAGGGGCGCTGGGGAGGCTCTCTGAAGCACCCCCCACAAGCAGGGGGCTTGTGTGCCCCAGAAATGGCACAGAAAGGAACCGTCTCCTGCTTCTTTCCCTCCATCTCTTCCTTTCCTGAACGCACAGCCAAGGTCAGAGCCAAACAGAAACAGCACTGAGGGTAAGATGACTCACGTGCCCAGTGTCCAGGGCTCGGCACGGGCCTCCGGTCCTTAGGCCACATCCCGGGCTCATCTCCTGGTACTCAGCGGGCTTCAGGGGACGCCGGTCCTCTCTGGGCCTCATCCACGTTCCCCTCTGCCCCTGTGCCCGAGCCCCTTCTATATCATGTGCTTTACCTGCCTCACCTGAGGTCTCCACTTTGGTGTCACTTCCAGGACCCTCCCCAAGTCTCACTTAGGTCCCTGCGTCTGCCCTCCTAGTATCTTCCACTTTTGCTTCAGGTCATTGAGAGTTTTTTTTTTCTTTATCTGATATTTGGTTTCCCTTTTCTCCCCCTATTAGACTACAGATGCCTTGAAGGCAAGGACCCCACCTGCCCTGCCTGTCCCCAGCCACCAGCAGTGGTGACATCCAGGTGGTGGATAGGTCTTTCTGGCACAGGGAGCCTGTCCCTTTTACCCATGGAGACTCTTGCAGCCTGAACCCTGCTAATAGGCAGCTTTGGCTTAAATTGCATGCTTGCGCTCCTTGTTTTAGGAGTGGGTTTTAGCCATAACGAGAGGTTCCTGTCATTCCTGAAAACTTGAAGATGACCCCCGCAACACACATCAGCAAAGCATAGGGAAATATTAAATCACGTCGTAAGTCGTCTAGCTTCAGTTTAGCATGTGGATCCTGGAGGCTAAAAGCTGAGTCTTCTCATGGCTCCCTTTGGGGTGACACCCTTGGAATGGCAAGCCTGGGGTTTCTGATGTGTTGTCGCCTGTCCGAGTTATTGTCATTTCATGTGAAAGGGGAAAAGTGTGAAGAAAGGAGAGTGGTCCTGGAGCCATGACCAGCCCCGACTACCCACGCATCGTCCTGCATTACGGGGATAATCTCATAGAAGCATTCAGAGTGATGTCTAGGGAATTTACCTGGGCACCTCGTTTGACCACCAACACCCCCGAACTCTGAAGCCCAACTTGAATGGGGCTCACGTCTTTGACTGTTCCTCTGCATACAGAGCCCCGGGTGGTGGCCAGGTCCGAGTGCTGGGGACACAGATGTGCAGCAAGGGAGCTGCTTTGCGCATTCCTGTGGGTGAAGCTTCATCGTCCTGCTGTCCTGCCTGCATGATTCTCTGCAGCTCGGATGGAGACGGACACAGACGCATCCTGCACATAATTACAGGTCATCAAAGGGAATGAGCAAGCAAAGGCTGGCGACAGGAATGCTTTGAAAAATCCTTTTTTGTCCTGTGGATAATAGGCTAATGATGGGGCATGCTCTAGAATGTGAAGCCTCTGAAGGGCGTGAAGTTGGCCTTGCAGAAGCTGGCAGGGCCACACCCGACTTGGAGATATTCAAGGGGTTCTGAGGTACCCAGCTCCTTGTTCTATCTGTGGATTCCAGGAGAGCCGGTGCCCACAGGGTGCCAGGCCCCTCAGCTCTCCTGGCACTGATGCCCAGGGCAGGTCTTGTAACCACTGGGCCTGTCATCTCCCAGTCTCTCACAAATGCTAGGCTTCTCCATGCCTGAGCTCATCGGGTGCTGCTTGCCGGGAGAGTCTCTTTGGGGTGGCATGGGCTGGACTGTGCCAGCAAGGGAAATTCTACGTCCTCCGGCCAGGTCAGCAAGTGGGAAGAAAGAGGGCCTGTGCTCTGTTCTGAGCATTTTGCCTTCTGCTGTTGAAGCATTGCCTCTTTCCCAGGACCCCGTGGGCTGACTTTCCAGACATTTCCTCCCGTAGCAGCCTTGGGGCCAAGAACATTGTATTTTCAGGGAATTACTTACTCTATGCATTTGAGGTCCCTGGCGGCCTTTACCCAAAACAGGCAATCAGACAGACAGACAACCAGCTAGTACAGATGTCATGGGAAACCTCAGGGAATTATTTGATTGGGCTAGGATTTTAGATTCTGAAATGCATCTGGAGTGAGCAGTTGATCAGACTTAGGATTTTTTTCATTGTGACAAAATAAACATCGAATTTATATCTTACCTTTTAGCATACGGTTCAGGAGTGTGTGCTATGCATCCAGTCTTAAATCTTTTCATCTTGCAAAACTAAAACTGTGACTCTTACATAACAAGTCCTCATTTCCGCTTTCCCCCATTCTATCTTCCCTTTGAATTTGACTCCTCTAATTGGAATCTATTCCACTTGTTCTTTTATGATGGGCTTATTTCACTTAGCACAGTGTCTTCAAGAGTTAATCAGTGTGGAGGCATGTATCAAAGTCCTTCCCTTTTAAGGGTGGGTCATATTCTGTTGTATGGTAGAGCACATTTTCTGTATCTGTTCATTGATGGACCCTTGGGTCACTTCTAGCTTTTGGGTGTTGTGTACAATCCTTCTATGAGCATAGGTGTACAAATACCTGCTTTCAGTTCTTTTGAGTGTATACCTGCACATGGAATTGCTGGATCCCATGGTAATTCTATTAAATTTTTGAGGAATCACCTTGTTTCCCACTGCAGCTATACCATTTTACATTCTCACCAACAGTGGACAAGGCTTCTAGTTTTTCCTAAAGTTCTTTTGCTTTACTATTGTTAGTCCTGGAGATTGAACCCAGGACTTTACACATGCCGGGCAAGTGCTCTACCACTGAGCCACATCCTCAGCCTCCTTTGCATTTTTTAAAATACAGAATTGCAAGTAGTTGCAAGTAGACCTGATGCAGAGTGACATAGACTTACTTCCCCAAAAGGAAACTCACCCATGCACCTACACACACAACCTTTGGTTTTTCCAAAGGTGCTACCGGTTTTCACTGATTTAGACTGTTACAGACTGGAGAGGACCCCCTTACAGCTTGTTAGTACCATTTATTCTTTCAACAAATACAGTATTTGGAGTTGTAATAGATGATGAACAAAACCCAAGAAACCTCTCACTCCATTTAGCTGACGTGCTGGTGGAAATTCATGGTACTTACTTGAAAGCTGGTGCCCAGAGAGGTGAATTATTGCCCAGAGTCCCTGTGAGATTTATTGATACAGCCTGACAGGAGTTTAGGTCTTCTGACTCTTCGAACAGGGCTGTTTTCTTGTGCTCACATTTAGGGGTACATTTTGGAGTCTTGCCCCTGTGTGGTAGCATGAGATGCTCAGTGTAAACATCTGTGCCCTGTAATATGATTCCTCCAGAGCCTGAGGGACCAGAGAGCCACAGCTGCTGTGTCCCCTAGGCAGAAAGAGCCCGAACCCACAGGGGCTTCCCTGTTCCCAGTCGTGTAACTGACCTTGGCTCCCAGGGCTGTGGCCCACAGTTCAGAGGTCAGTGCGAGTCCTGAGGAGTGTGGTGAGCTTGTCACTCCATCCCCAGCAGCAGTGTCAGGGAATCTTGGTCCTCCAGATCCCCATCCAGCCATGACCCCGGACTTTAGCACCTATCAAAGGTCCCCAGAACAGCACTTGGCCCAGAACAGCCAGATCAGGTGAGTGAGCTTCCTGGGGCCTCTCTGTGCCTGTGTAAACCGATGCTAGTACCCTCCTCCCTACAGGGAGCTATCCATATTTCCTTTATTATATAATCAAGATTAACTTAAGCCGGCCTTTCTTTCACTTAGAAATGGGGAGGGAAGATAGGTGAAGGTAGGAGGGTCACAGTCCCTTAAGGTGCAGCCAGGGGCAAGTCCTGTTGGTCTTTTGGGCCTCAGTTTCCCTTCTGTGAGGAGGGCAGGAAGCATGGAAGGGCTGCAGGGGTAGTGGGCACCGTTCTTGGGTCAGTGTCCAGTGGTGGATCCATCCGGAGGGCATCCTCTTTCTCCTCCTCTTCAGCAGGGGGAGGTTATGAAGGGATTAGTAAAAATAGCATCTTTCTAGGAATTTGCCGTTTATCAAAAAAGAAAACAAAAACAGGAATGAAAGCAGCAGGCAACTGTATGCCTGATGCCAGGCACAGGGCCTCCAGGAGACTAGAAGGTAGGCATTAGTATGAGCCCTGCCACAGGTAAAGAAATGGGCTTGGTGAGGTAAGTCACTTGCCTAAGGCCACGCTTTGAGGAGGAAGAGGAAGGTCAGAGATGGGCTGCATGTGCAGCTGTGGCTCTGAGCCTGTTTTGCTGGCTCTAGGCCTTTTTTGTCTATCATAAAGGAAAAGCAGTGTCACCTAGCCAAGGTTTGTTGGTCACGGGATTGGGGTAGTGTGTCATTTCTGTAAAATTCATACTGTGGCCTGCAGTCCCCAAGCCAGTACCTTGTGGTTGGTAGCTTTCCCCTGGGATCCTGGGGACTGCGGTGAGGTTGTTTGGGCCATCTATCCTGTTCCTATTCTGTAGCCTAATGGGATTCAGTTGCAATGAAGTCCTTTGTGCCCAATGGCCCTTTCTCAGCATGCAGAGAGGAACAGCTGCTCCTTCAAGCAAAGTGCAGCTGGTCTTGCTGGTGGTCCAGGCCACCTGTACTGACAGAGGTGATGGTCCCCCCTTCCAGGTAGAGGACACACTGCAGCCTTTCTAGGAACCAGTGCAATGACATGGACCATCCCAGTGTCCTCAGTCTTGAGCATGGCACATGGCCTGGAGGTGATGCTCGCTGTGCGACTGTTGAGGGAATGGATTGGGGACTGGATGGACTTCAGACCTGTTCTCTCTGGTTCTGCGGTCTCAGCCCTGTGCTCCAAAGGGATGCTGACTTCTTGATACGTGAGGTCTCCCCTACCTCCTGTGCCCTCATCCCACCCCATTCTGATGGCGCTTAGACCTCTGTTAGTCTGGTTTTCTCAACCAGAGTATCTGTTCCTTAAGGTAGAGGCTGTCTTCGAGTCTTGAGTGGGTGGTTGAAGTAAGTCTCTGTGAGATTCTGCAATTGGCATTTTCAGCAAAGTATGGTTGGAAGATTGTCAGAGGGGCAGGGTCACCTCCCAGCTCTAGGAGCTTGGACCAGTCCACCATGTGGTTTCCATGTTAGCAAAATGAAAGGGGAAGGTGATGGCCAGCAGAACTCTGAAACCAAGTGGAAGCTTACAGGGAGCCCCACTGTGCAAAGCCTGTGGCAGAGCTGTAGGGACCCTGTGTGACTCTCTGGGCACGTCCAGGTGCCTGGGCTCTCTTCCTTGCCCACATGCAGCATGATCTGCTCTTTGGAGGGTTACTGTACTTCACTGTGGACTCTTGGGTTAGATTCATTCCTCACTGTGCCACTAAGGCTTCAGTGGGTTTACCTATATTACAGGGAAGTAAGACACCTTCGGGGGTGAGGCGAACTGGAGGAACATTCTTGTGCCTACTTGTAAGGAGGGTGTTTATGAGCCAATGCATCCCCAGGGCTCGCTGAGTCAGTGGGAGGCCCTCACAGTCATCTTTATTAGCAATGAGTTAAATTTTTGGAAGCAGCTCTACCATTGGCATATTTCAGCCTTAGCCTGTGAATACTGCTGTGGCTTGGATGTCCCCTCCGAAAAACACGGTGAAGTTTAATTGCTATTGTAGCAGTGCTGAGAGGCAGGACCTTGAGGAGGGGATGCGGTTGTGAGGGCTGGGGTGCCGTTCTCCTGGGAAGCGGGTTAGTTATGTGGGGAGTGGGTTCTTGTTAAAAGAGTAGGTTTGGCTTGATTTCCTTGGCCTTGCATGTGCTCCCTTGCCCTTTTGGCTTCTGCCTTGTTATGATGCAGCAGAGACCCTCACCAGATGTTGCCACACGCGCTTGGACTTGGAGACTGCAAGACTATGACCCAGATGCACTGCTGTTGTTACCCTCAGTTGGTGGTACCCTGCTACCGCAGCAGGAAGTGGACTGAGACAAATACTGAGGGAGAAGCACTGCTTCCGTCCGTCCAGTGCCCTGCCTGCCACGACCTTGGCCAACATTCAAGCTCTTTTTCAGGAGACAGAATGGGTTTGAGTTGATCAGCTCTGGGTGGGACCAGTGGCCTAGCCGATGGCCAGGGTTGTGGGACAGGTTGAAGCTGTGGGATCTCTGTTGGAGAAGGCTCACGAGTACCTATAAGTGCACCGCTTGCAGGCTGAGTGTAGACAGAGCCCTCCCAGGGTTAACATCCTTGCATGGACGTTAACAAGTGAGAATTTAGGTAATGTCAGGGCAGCTCCCCCTTTCCCAGGGTCAGGCACATGGGAGGTGGCATACAGGTGACTTCAGGTGGTCATAGAAGCAGAACATCGGGGACAGAAGAGGAGTTGGAGATCATCTGTGATCCGGTACTGTCCACCCCTTTGACAGGTTGGGTTACCTGGTGGTTAGGAATATGACTCTAGAGCCGGATTACCTGGTTTCTAATCTTACTCTGCCCTTGGGGCAAGTTGCTTAGCAACCCTGTGCCTCACTTTTCCCATTGTAAAATGGGATAGCTAGCTCTTACTGTTATTGTTTCTAGTATTACCATTGTTTTGTAAATACAGGCACAAGGGGCTCAGAGAAGCAAGTTGATTGGCCCAAGGCCACACAGCCTGTTAGAGCTAGATTGGGACTAGAACCTGTGACCCAGCCCTCTCCTTTTCTTTCCAGGGCAGGTGGGTAGGAGTGACCCTAGCTCAAATTTCCCTACAGCCCAGTGCTTGCCCTTCTTTGCTGTTTCCCAGTGGGGTTAGCAGTTGCATCCCTGAAGTCCCAGGAAGTTACCTGGAATGCTGGGAATTTGTCTCACCTCTAGGGCAGGGGTTACTTAATCTTTTGGGGTGGGCTGCAAATGAGGCGTTCCTGCATTTGTGGGGTACACTGGCCTTGGGCCCGGTGTGGATTCTTTCCTCCTTCCTTGCTCAGGCTGTGAGTTTTCGACAGAAGGGGATGAACAAGGGCTGGCTCGGAGGGTCAGGAATGTGGAAACAGCATCCTTTGAGCCCCTGCAGGGCTGTGAGCTGCTGCTGTGGGTAGAAAGGGAGCCCTGTGTGGTGTGCGGCATTACCATGGCCTTTTGAGTGGCTGCGTAGCCGCAGCTTTGGAGAGAGTGGTATCGGTCAGGTGGCCCCACAGGGTGGGCTTCAGTTATGTGGGCCTGCTGCTTCCTCTCAGGTGCAGAAGACCCGGTCCATCTGGCTCACCATTCGGCTTTTCATGGATCCCACCTCTTTGCTGTCATGAGCCATGGAAAACACCCGACTGTAAATTCTCCACTGTTCAGCACGGAATGAGGGTTTCCAGTGGTCTGCCTTTCTTCCTGCAGACATTTACAGTGGTCTCACGCACACTAAGCTGCTGGCCCATGCTGCTTTCCCACGTGGTCCTGCGTGTCCTGCCCAGGACTGTTCTCCTGTCTGTGCCTGGTTTTGTGCCCCCGCTAAGTAACATAGTCCAGAAAATCAGATAGTATAGAGGGAAGTGTAGTGACAGCTCAGTTCCTTATGGCTTGATGCACGGTCACACATTTTTTGAGGTGCAAGTGAAGTGGCCTCTTTTTCTGGCCACCCTGGACATAATCTAGGACTGAATCACACACTGTGGGCTGTGCAGGGGGAACTGGGGCTGGTGCTGTGGCCTCTTCCCCAGGAGCCCAAGAAACTTGGTTATCGGTGTGGTGACAGAATTGGCTCTTTCTACCAAGCCTGTGATGGGAACTGTTCACTTAGTCTTTTTGCCCCAAGAAGCAGCAGTGCCCTCCCCACTGCCGAAATATGGCCCCATGGACCCTGAAGGTTCCAGGATTCTGTCTGGAGAACGTGGATAGTGGTGTCCTGGATGCTTTGCCGTCTGTGCCCCACACTTTAGAGACTGGGAAGGCTGGACTGAAAGGATAAATGTGACTCTCTGAAGATGTGGAGCCCTGTGGGACACAGGGGAGAAGGCAGAAGAGCTGGAATGGTTTGTTCCCCATGTACGAACCTACTTCCTCCTGCCCCCAACATTAGGGTGCCCTGGACCTGAAGTGTGGGGCTTTGCAGGGTTAGCTGGGTGTGTTCTCCCAGGCCTCCGGGCTCCTTTCGTCCTGCTATACCTTTTCCAGCTGATGTTTCTGGGAGCTGGCCCTTAACTTGCTCCAGAGTCGTGGCTCTTTGTAGTCAACTGGGGGGGCCATTTTCAGAAGCGTGTGTCTGGAAGTCCCCTTGCTGGTGAGTAACCATCCTTCCTTCCCACAGCCTTTTCAGGTCAGGATAGTGACTATTTTTAGGAGTAATTTTCTCTTGGGGTCTCTAAGATCCAGTTTTCCTTGTGATTAAATATACATGTATATGTGTATCTGTATGTGATTGTATGCTATATAGGAAAGTATATTCTCTTTGTGTATAGATATTTGCCAATTTGGAAGATTTCTTTTTTTTTTTTTTGGAAGATCTGGATTGGAATTTGGAGCTGTGGATAAACTTAGATGTGTCTCGGAGCAACATGAATGTCGCAGCCTTCACTCTTGCTTAGCGGGTGATTGGGAATGATGCTGCACAGCGTCCCCCTCCCTGTGGGTCCTGTTTTGCATGGGATCTCAAAGGCCTGGGGTGTGACCATTGAAAACTCTTTTAGGAGTTTGTCTTCTAAAGGAGCATAGCCAGGGAGCAGGTTCTGAGTCAGGACGCCAGGTAGAGGTTCAGTGTGTGCTCCGCACTTTGATGTGGTGTCAATCCCTGCATTGGAGCGTCGGCGCCTCCTAAGGACTCTGGAAGGTGGGACAGGGCTTCCAAGGCCTGATGAGGTTTATGGCTTTGCTGTGGAAGCCAGCAAGGTGCCAGAGAGGACTCTTCCTCCTGGCCTGTGCAGTCATGCGTGTGTGGTGTTTGGGGGGGGACTTGCTCTTCAGGATGGGCACCTTGGCCTGTCCTGTCTGTCATAGGTGGCTGTTGATGTGAGCTGACCTTGTGTCTGGAGAGTGGTATCAGCAGGATCACACTGCTGGGTTGGGCCCGGGGTCCGAGTGGGAGAGCTGGTGGCCAGGGTGCGGATTGGGGGCACCTGTAGCCAGTCTGGGCATTCACTGTGGTTGGATTGAATAAATGTCAGTGCTGCTTGGGTACAGCTGGCAGCTAGGATAGGATGAAACTTCCCAGTTTGATTTTGGATTCTGACACAATCCGGGGCCTGGGGCGTGGCAGCCGCTGCTCGGCGTCTGTCTAGGTACCCGGGTACCTGCGCCTGGCTCCCTTCCTTTGGGAGAAGGTCTGGGGCAGAGACCGCTGGGCAGCCTGGATCTCAGCCCTGGGTCCGCCCGGAGCTTGCGCTTGCCCTCTGTGACATGTGCTTGCCTGCATGCAGCTCCCTCCCTGCACGGTTTCCCCATTGTCTCTGGCACCGAATGGATAGGTTTCACATTATCTTCTCCTAATCCTACAAATACCACATGCGCTTAGGGCACAGGAAGTTTTTATTTTTGGGAAGTTGAGAAGGGTGGGGTGGGGCCCATTAGTGGGCTCCGGGTCTGACAGGGAGTCAGCAGCGGCCACGTGCTGGGTCTGGGCTGAGGGCCCCTACCCGGTTCAGCTTACCCTCCTCTCTTTTCTGGGCCTGGGCCCAGCACCTAGGACCCTCAGCCATGGGATCTTGGGCGAGTCACTGTCCTTCTGGGGTCCCAGTTTCCTATCTGAAAAGGCAGGGTCAGGGCTACTGTGCTTTCTCCCCAGGGTCCTCCAAGCTCTTGTTACCTGATCAGCAAGTTTGACTGGGACTAAACTGCATTTTCCATTCTTCCTCCACCCTTCTCCCCACAGGGGGAGATCAGGCCAAGCAGGCAGGCCTTTCAGCCTGGCACTGGCTTCTGGGAGAATCAGAGGAAAGGGCTGGCCCTGCACCCCATGCCAGCCTCAGCAGTGCAGGTGTAGAGTCTGTGTCTTGTGCTAAGCCCTCCTGCAGTCCTGGTTCTGAGGCCAGAGGGGACTTGGTGCAGGCCACATAGTGAGTGGCAGACCCAGGCCAGATACCCTGGTCCCCTGGTTTCTGGGGAAATGTGTTTTCCCCTTCTGCCTCTTTGAGAGCAAACTACAGTTATGCAGGTAGGCATGGAGGATGTGGAGAAGGCACAGGGGCGGCAGCAGCAGCAGCCAGGGGTGGGGTGGGGGGGTTGGGTGACCTGCTTATTTGCTGGTCTGTTCCGGTTTCCTCTGCCTGCTACTGTGGCCTCCTGTCTGTGGGCTGCTCACTGCTGACTGTCCTCTGTCCCCTGCAGGGGCTGTGCAGCGCTGTGTGTGTGTGTGTGTGTGTGTGTGTGTGTGTGTGTGTGTGTTCCCTTCTGACACCTGTACGTTCTGCACTTCCTGCCTTGAGGGTTCTATTTGCCTGTTGTCTGCAGCTGTGTTTTCCTCCGTGTGCTCAGCAAAGTGTGACTGGTTAAGTGAAAAAAGGCTGAGTTGCCAATGACAGGCATTTAGGAAGGGCCTTTTAGACCTTGTTGAACAGGTTTGGGTCCTGAAGGGCTTCCTGGCCCCTGTAATATGCTAATGTGCGTTCTGAGTTTCCCAGAGGTGAGAACCTCCTCGCAAACCTGGAAGGGATTGGGAGGCAGAGGAGGCAGAGGGAGAGCTGGGCAGGCAGTGAACCTTGGCCCAGCCAGGAAAAGGGACTCGTGAGATTGTGTGTGTGTGTGTGTGCAGGTGTGATTGTCATTGCTTTTTGATTTTTAAGTATATTTTATTTATGTATTCATTAGTTTATTCAAGTGTGAATCTTAAATCTGTGTAGTTTCACTTTATCATAACGGCCTTCTCTATTATGAAATATATTGTGCACTAGAAGAATATGTGTGATGCACATCTCAAACTATAATAAAGTAGATACCTGGTAACTCACGACTGTGCTGAAGAAACACACCCCACTCTGAATACCTTCGTCTCTCAAAGCCATGTGAATTTGAACAAGAGGCGAGC
The DNA here is from genome assembly GCF_000247695.1 of Heterocephalus glaber. The sequence continues at coordinate 18,778,900 of NW_004624758.1, forward strand.
GAGTGTGGACAAAGTCCTGAGACCAGGTGCTGCTCCCAGACCAACCTGGGCAGGCAGCGGGTCAGAGGTCAAAGGGCAGAGAGCTGCCCAGCGCTGGGGAGCAGGGCCGTCCTGGGTCAGGGCCCTCAGCCTAAGCCCCACGCAGCTGAGGATCCGTGTGGGCGTGGATGGGCACCTCGGCCCCTCCGGACTGAGTGTTTTCCTGCCTCAAGTAGGGAAAACCTGCCGTGTAAAACAAGTGTCCTTGTGCGGATGCAGCCAGAGACGGGATGGACAAGAGCCATCTGAAGGCCTCCAGTATGCGAGCGTCCCACCTCCCCAGCCCATGCTGAGCCCCAGTCACAGGGCCTGACCTTTCTTCCCGTCTGACCTCTCTGCAGATGGAAGGCTTTGCTCTGGGGAGCCTCAGAAGCCCCAGGGCCCTTCTTGGAGCTCTGTGTTCCTGGGCATCATGGGGAGGGTGGCAGGGGAGGAGCGAGGCTGGTCCCCGGGTGTGGATCCCGGCGTGGAGTGGGGGCCGTGTGTTGTACCTGGCCCTATGCTACTTTCTGGGAGGGGACAGCAGGATCACTTCTTCTGTCGTTGCTTTTAATCTCTGTCTCCTCTCTGCATCCTCAATCATTCATTTCCTTTTTTCTCCTCTCTTTTCACTCCCTTTTTTATTTTTTAAAAAGCGGCAAAATACACATAACAAAATGTGCTTTGCTAACTGTTTTTAGGGTTAACAGCTCAGCACCATTAAGTACATTCATAGTGTTGTGCAGCCGTCACCAGGGTTCACCCACAGAACTCTTTCTCTTGCAAAACCAAGATCTTGTGCCCATGAGACACTCACTGCAGTACCTCCGCCCCAACCCCTGGCCACCCCCACGCTCCTGTGTCCGACTATTCTAGGTTGGTGGAATTAGGCAATGTTTGTCTTTTTGTAACAGGCTTATTTATTCAGCACAGTGTCTTCAAAGTTCATTTGTGTTGTAGCACGCACGGGTCAGGATTTCCTTCCTTTTTAAGGCCAAATAGTATTCCATGGAGTTTGTTTTACCCTTCAGCCCCCGGTGCACACTTGGCTTGCTTTTACTTACTCCCTAACTTCTTCTCTTTCTCCAGTCCCACAAGGTAGGTCAACCCTCTTTTTTTACATTTTATAGGCAGGGCCATACACTTTAAAGAGAGATAAACGCATTGTCTTCTCTCCAGCACTGTCTTATTTCTTCTCTGCCTGCCTCTGACCTCTTCTCTGGGGCTAATGCGGGCTTGCTCACTCCTGGACCCTTTTCTGTGCTGCTTTTTTGGCACCTTGAGTGGTCTGTTTTCTTCTCTTTCACATGTTTCATTTGTTTTCCCCCATTTTCCTTACCCTCCCCACCCCCGTTTTTCTCATTCTTTTATTCTCTGCATGCCTGTGCCTGATGCCAACTAGGTGCTCCCTGTGGGTAGGAGGAGAGAGAGTGCTTAGAGATGAGCGGGCTGCGGTGGGCCGCCCAGCACTGGGGGCCATGTGCTTCTGACACAGCCCGTGTGCTTCCGTCCCAGCGAGTCCATTAAACATGGCCGTTCATCCATTCAGCACATATTTAGGGGGTTCAGAATAAGTACATCTTACCCGGCATTGGGGACCTGCAGTGAATGGACCGGAAACAACCCCCACTTCTGTGGGGCTCATTCCTCTAGAAAGTCATACACTAGAGCCATGTCGGCCTCCATGAATCACCTTTGTGTACCCCCCTGGATGCTCCTTTATTATTACCAACAATGTGATGGAAATAGGCGCGTATTATCTCATCTAATGTGCTCAGCCATTCTCCCAAGCTTAGAGAGATTAATGTGCCCAGGGTCACACCATGAACAATGGGATCTGAAATCACCCCAGTTCTCCCTGATGCCACAGCCTGGGTTCTTGACCACGTGTGGAGTTGTACTGCCTGCTGCCTGAGCCTTACTTTTGATCAAAGATGAAGCCAGATCAAAGATGAGATGCCTAACTTACTATTTCAGATATCTTTTAGGAGTTAGTGCTAGAGGGCCGCTACCTTCTTCCCAGGGGCAGTGGCCTCCTGGTGCCTACTGGGAACGGCTTGCATTCCCACTTCCCAGCAGGTAAGTGGAGGGGTTGTGGCCACAACTCAGCTGCCCGTGGTCAGCACACTGATGTCTTTCTCTTGGTCTTGTTTGCTTGTCATGCGTTTGCTAGGTCAGCCACCTCAAACCCTTTCTGGAAGGATGAGAATAGAAGTCATTTCAAACAATCTGCAGTTGTGGGGAAACTGATCTGTCCACCTCCAAGGGGCGCCCCCAGGTGTCCAGCGGCTGCCTCTGGCTGGGCTGAAGATGTTCTCACCAGGCTGCAGAGAGAGGAAGAGGAAAATAGCGAGTTCCTAATAAGCCTAGGTTTAATTTGAAGCCCCGGGGCTTCCTGGGGAAGAGAGTGTCGGTCTTGAGGAGTTGGCCTAGGGACCTTTGTCCCGTTTTCAACCAGAGAAACCTTTCTTCCTTTTTACATGTGTTAGCTTTTCTGTGTGGTTTTGTTTGGAGATAAAAGGCTGCTCCCATCAACAGTTGGAGAGCCCCTCTGCTGGGCTGGAGGGGCGGGTGGAAGGGAGGGTGCTGCTTTGGTGGGACTGAGGCAGCCTGGGTGTTCCTCTTACCTACTTGTCAGTCAGGGTTTTCCTGGGAAACAGATCTACTTGGAAATCTCTTTTTCTTCCTGTATGTGGAGATTTATTTTAAGGAATTGGCACACATCACCGTAAGAGCTGGCAAGGCCAGAATCTGCAGGGTGGCCAGAGGGCTGGGTATGCAGGAAAGAGCTGATGTTGCAAACTCGGGTCAGGGCAGCCTGGCAGTGGAGTCTCTTCCTTGGGATACCTCGAGATTTTTGTCTTAAGGCCTTTGACTGATTAGATCAGTTTCACCCACATTATGGGATGTAATTGGTTTTACTCAAAGCGAACTGATTTAAATGTGAATTTCATCTAAAAAATTCCTTACAGACTCCTCTGGATAGATGTCTGATCAAGTGTCCGGGTGCCCTGGTCTAGCCAGGTTGAAACATGAAGTGACCTTCGTAGTTGCTCAAGTGCCTTTCACACCTGAGTGCTACAAGAGGGATCAGAGATCTTAAACTAGGTCCCTGCCTCAAGTAGCAAGGCTATGTACAGGAAGATATTAGGAACAAGACCTTTGAAAGCTGGCGTGGTGGCACACTCCTGTAATCCCAGCACTTGGGTGGCTAAGGCAAGAGGATCACTGCAAATTCCAGGCCAGCCTGAACTACATGGAGAGATGCTGTCTCAAACCGCAACAAGAACAAAACAAAGTTTTAGGTGTTGTAAAAATGAAATGTGAAAAGTCTTTAGAGGTGATGCATGGGTAAGGCCCAAAGGATTTGAGAAGTTTCCTAGTAGGGCCTGAACAGGAGCTTTCAGCATATGGAGGGCTCAGATTGCTGAGGCTACAAAAGACTTCAGGACCTGAGTGTAAACTGCTAGATCTCATAACATAGCTGGTGTCCACACCAGCAAGTGCAACCAGCCGTGCATTGAACATATTTGGAAAAATAATTGGCATCTGTACCGAGGATATACAGACTTTTATTTCTTGTCATTATCCCCTAAATAATGCAGTATAACATCTGCTTACACAGTGTTTTCATTATTTTAGGTATTATAAGTAATCTAGAAATGATTTAAAGTAATAGTCTCCAAACTTTTTGGCACCAGGAGCGAGTTTCGTGGAAAAAAGACATCCATTTTCCCATGGATCGGGAGGGGGGAGGGTTTTTTCTTTTTTTTTATTAGTATATGTTCTGTGATACATGATAATTACATTCCCTAGTGCTAGCATCACTGCCTCAGCTCCGCCTCATTAGGGTCTCATAAGGAGCAACCTAGAACCTGCACATGTGTGGTTCATGTATGAGGATCTAATGTGGCCGCTGATCTGCCAGCACACAGTTCAGGCAGCAAGGTGAGCTGTGGGAATTGGCTGTAAATACAGATGAGACCGGGTGGCTTCGGGGTGGTTTGGCCATAGACAGTTGGCTGTAAATACAGATACAGCTTCTTTTGCTCTCTTGCATGCTCAGCCACACACCTCCTGCTGTGTGGCCCAGAGCAGAGATGGGGGGTGTTGGGACCCCTGTTTTAAAGAACATAGGAGGTTGTACATAGGTTAAATGCAAATACTATGCTGTTTTACATGAAGGCTTTTTGATATGCCAGTGGGCCTCAAACCAATCCCTTGTGGGTACTGAGGGACAACTGCACCTCTTTACCCAGACCCCACATTTGCTGTATTCATATGCATGATTTCATTGCTGCTTGCAACAAGCATGTTTTGTAATTGAAGGTCCCCAGATCCAGTAAGACTGAGGGATTCACCAAGACACAGCTTGACGGTAGCAGGGTATGGCAGGATCTTCTACCCCGATTCCACCCTCTGGATCCTTGTTCTTCCCCTGTTACTGTGTGCATGTGAGGAGGGAGCGTGCTAGGAGGGAGAGGATAACTGGATTTTCTTGGCCAGGGGAGCCTGTCTTTCCATCCTCATTGGCTCTCGCTTCTCATTTTCTCTTTTTACTCTCCCGCAGACACGAATGCAGAGTTTGACTCCAGATCCCAAAGCCCGGTACACAAGCATCTATGGAGCCCTCAAGAAAATCATGCGGACGGAAGGCTTCTGGAGGCCCCTGCGGGGTCTCAACGTGATGATCATGGGGGCAGGCCCGGCCCACGCCATGTATTTTGCCTGCTATGAAAACATGAAAAAGACTTTAAGTGATGTTTTCCACCACCAAGGAAACAGCCACCTAGCCAATGGTATTTTGAAAGCATTTGTCTGGAGTTAGAAAGTTCTCTTCTTCGACACATCCTTCCCCGGGGCCTTCCTCCCCATGACCCAGCAGCCTTCGTCTTCAGCAGCTTGCTCATGAAAAAGGAACTCTGGGGTCGTGTGCTCACGCGCACCCAGGCACACGCACTCGTGCACACACGCACATGCTTCCCCGTCCCCTGCCTGCGCTCTCTGAGCCCGGGGCACTTCGGTGGCAGAGGTGTTTCAGTTCTCCCTGTTGGGGAGGCTTTTTTGGTTGTTGTTTTTTTTTAAACATTCAAAAACCATTAATGATCAGTTCTAGGAAACACCCTGAATAGAAACAAAACTTTTGAATGCTGGATTCAAAAAAAAAAAAAGTTATCTGGACAGCTTCTTTGAGACTATTTAAAAACTGGTACAACAGGTCTCTGCAACGCCAAGATCTAACTAAGCTCTAAAAGGTCAAGAAGTTTTATGGCTGACAAAGGACTTGCGCCACTGCGGAAGGCCTTTTCCACTTTCAGCTTCAGGAGATTTGGGGGTTTTGCCCCCCATCCTCTTCTGTGTGTCTGAGCCGTACTTCTCTGCACCGAGGGCTGCAGTAGCTTTGTGTGGTGGATGTCAGGGAGAGAGGCGGGTGGGGGGCTGCGTGTTGGGGCCCGCTCTTACATAAGGCTCACGGCCCTGGGCCAGGCCGGGCCAGGCGGCTTCTGCTCCTGTCGCGTGGGATTGGCTTTCATTTTGTTTTGTGTGAGTGTGGAATGGGAATGTGGATAGCAACACAATGCATTCTTCAACAGTGGAGCGTTAGATGTGGCCAGGAACTCCTGCTCCCCTTTTTGTTATACTCATAGAACCATAAAAGATCCCTTCATCAGCAGCAGCTTTAGCACCAAGTGTGCCTGGCTGCTTGAGCTTTTCAACAGCTGGCCACCCGCTGCATTTATTCAGACAGTCACCAAGAGCCATGCCCGGGTGCTCCCCTGAGCCCGTAACATCGGGGCTTTCCTTTTGCGGAGGCTGCCTTACAATGGTGTGGCTCCTTGCAGTAGGTTTGACAAAACCCTGTTTGCGTCAAGGTCTGCCCAGTGCTGTCCTGCAGCTGTGGCTGCACTTCGGACCTTCCTGGGAATAATTACAAGTGTGTGAGCAGGGAGTAGGAGCTGTCATGTGCATTTTGGAAGGATTAACCTGTTCTCCCTCATTCCTCCCCCCTCCCCACGTTAATTTTAATCAAGAGGCAGTGTCACCCCAAAGGGAGGAATGGAAAGCCGAAAGCAAGATTCCAGGCCTGATTCAGGCTTTCAGTGTGCCTGGTTCTTGAAGCCAGGCCTGAGAAAACCCTTAGAGGGGCCACCGACCATGAGACCAATCCCAGCTTCAAAAACATGCCCTGGAAATCTACCAGATGCCCAGCTTCCTGCCTCACTCTTCTCTTACCCATTTTCTGAAAAATGCCTGGATTTTAATAAGAAATTTACTTAAAGGTTTCTCTTCCACCCCCTCACCCACATAACACCCCTTTTGATTGGCTCAGCTTAAAGGCATAGTATGCTGATCTCTAGACAAAGGTGAAGGACAAGAAAGAATTAAAATCTAGATGGTGGAAAAAGCCACTAAGTGTGGTTTCTGAGTGCCATCGAACATTAGCGGCCATTTCCTAGTGCTGACAAGAAAGAACATAAGGTTTCTGTAAGGTTCAAACCCGGGTAACTATATCTCTGTCAGCCTTCCCTGTGTCTAGTCAGTGCCTCCACACTCAGGTTAGGGTTTTAGGCATTGGGGCTCCGCCTGAGTGGAGCACTTCTCCTAATTCTCCTCAGGCAGCCCAGCCCAGAGTTCGTCTGACCTTAGGTTCCTGGGAGCTTCCTCAGGACACCCCGTGGCAGAGGGTAATTTTCTGGAGTTTGTTTTGCAGGGATAGCTGGGAGTATGGCCACCCTGCTCCACGATGCAGTAATGAACCCGGCAGAAGGTAATGTCCTGTGGCTCCAGGGAGGGTCAGTAGGGGACATGCAGAGGGGCAGGGATGGGCGCAGCAGGTGGGCAAACGGCTCCTGGACCCCGTCAGAGTTAAACAGAACTACTGGAAGTGTGGTCCTCGGACCCGCAGGCTCCTGGGAGGCATTTGAAGTGCTGCTTCTCCGACCCTGCCCCTAGGACTACTGCTGAAGTGGGGTGCCTCGGGAAGAGCCTGGGGATGTGTTGGAGCTGGCTCCCCTGGGACATTCTTGCAAGTTTTTCACTACTCCGAAACCTGTGTGTGCACATGTGTATACTCACACCGTACATACCTGAGCCTGGTTAACCTTTAACCTTTACCAACCCTAGACAAATCTGGGGGGAGCCTGTCAGAACCCAATCCTTAGGGCTACATCAAGTTTTTTTGTTTTTTTAAAGTTGAAATGATTATGGCAAATTTCACACATAGGCATTTGAATGTAGAGAACAGTGTTAGGAACCCCTGTGTATCTGTTACTATACTTCAAAAATTAACATGTGGCCATTTTGCTTTGCTTTCTTTTTTCTTTTTAACTTTTTCCTTCCCCTTCTGAATTTTGAAGCATTATAGCGCCAGTCTTGTCTGGGCGGACATGAGTCCTGCTAGATTTGTTTCTGTCCCGCCATCTTCCGCCAGCTCAGATGTGACTAGTGAGATGTGGGTCCTGGTTCTCTTGCACCTGTATCTGGGTCATTCCTGCTTGGTGGTGGCCTTAGGTGACGTGCGAGTCTCTCGCAACCTTTTTCCCTACCCCAGAATGGTCCCTTGCCAGAAGGGAGAATTGGAGAAAAAAGCTCCAACAGTGTAAGTCTTAGGTTATAAATTTGCCTTTTTTTTTTGCTTTTGAGGCTGAAATTTTTTGTTTGTTCTCGGCTGTCTCCCGGGTCCTAGTAGACCCGGGGCTTGTCCTAGCCCTCAAAGCCATGCTGAGTCACACTGAGAGGTGGGGAGGGGACTCTACCTCTTGGGTGCTCGGATGGACAGGTGGGGAAAGGTGCTTACCTCCTTTTCTGCTGGCTTCCTCATGGCATGGTACGCAAGGTGACGGGGGCAACATACACCTTTCTCACTTTGATTTGGAAAGCAGAGCGCTCAGAGATGCCTGTGTTCTGTTTTCGAGCACACACACTGTCATTCTCAAGGGATGAAATGTCCTTAAGTAAACTTACTTGTCCCTGGGCTTGCTCTGTAATGAGGGTGTTCGAGGCAGTGTGTCTGAGGCCCGGAAAGAGATGCTCTTACATAGGCGGGAAGCAGTTTGTGGGAAACTTAAAATCCCCAAATAGATACACACATACGACAGTCATCTTGTGGAATTCCTGGGGGAATTCCTGCAGATATCAAAATCCATGGGCACTGAAATCCCTTATGTAAAATGGTCAAATCTAGCCTATGCACGTCCTCCCTTATACTGCAAAGCATCTCTGGATTACTTGTAAGACCTAACCCAATGTAAATGCTCTGTAAATGGTTGCTATACTGTATTGCTTAGGGAATAATGATAAGAAAAAAATGTACATATTAGTACAGATACATTTTTCCTGCATATTTTTGGTGTAATTGGTTCAATCTACAGATGCGGAATCCATGAGCAGAGAGGGCCAGCTGTATATATCTTGAGCTGGTGCTGCTTCTTCACTTCTTTCTCTTCCTCCTTCTCGCCTACTTTCCTCCTTTTCTTCCTTTTCTTCCTCTTCCATTTCCTCTTCTTCCTCTTCCTATTTTTTCTCTTCAGCTTCTTCCCCTTCACCTCCTCTTCTTATTCTTTTTTTCTCTTCATCTTCTCCTCCTTCTTCCCTTTCCCCTTCTCCCCACCTCCCTCCTTTCTCTTTCCTTTTTCTTCCTTCCTTTTCTTCTTCCTCCTCTTCCTCTTTCTCTCCCTCCTCTTCCTTCCCTTCCTCCTCCTCTTCTTCGTCTTCTTCATCTTTGTCTTATCTTCATCTTCTAATGATTCATGCAATGTAGGGACCTAGCCAATGACCAGTTCATTATTGTAACTAAGCAAGGAATTTGTTTATATTTTTTAAAAGGAGATAAAAAGTGAGGATCAACTTAAGGTCTTTATTCTTTTAAAAGTGAAGTGAAGCACATCATGTGTGTTCATCTGGCAATGTGTAGACTCTTTTAAAACTCAGTCTCGGGGATACAGCCTTATTACCTATTTTCCCATGAACACCAGTTAAGTTAGTTTTGTGTTAACAAAGCCGAGGTTTTCATTGGAGATCATTACAGAACGTGGGCAGACATAATTCTACCACTGTTACAAGTGCACTGTGACACAGAAACTAGATTCGCTATCAGAGATTCAGACTCCGGAGGCTAAGCTAGGGCCACACATCTAATTGATGGGCTGGGGACGGGATGGAGGAGGGCAGTGGGAGCAGGGTTGAGATCTGGCAGCCAGGATCTGGGAGGTCAGAGCAGCTCATCCAACCTGAGGTGGTTGGGGCCCTGCTTACCGGAGATTCTGGCAGGAGACACGAGGAAGTCGCCAGCTCCCTGGCTCTGGGTCCGGGCATTAGAAGTGGAGCCCTGAACTGGGATTGCCTGGAGCTCATGACCTCCCAGGCTGGGGCTGTGCGTGTGCTCGCTCTGTACGTTACCAGCGTCTCTAATGTGCTTGTTTCTTTTTATCGGCTTGGCTTCCCACTTCACTCCGACCTGGGGTGGGGCCAAGCCAACCACCTGCCTGCTGGCTGCCCATCCGGCCTGGCCTTTCCTGTCCTGCCCTGCGCCCGGCACAGTGGTGAAGCAGCGCTTACAGATGTACAACTCGCAGCACCGGTCTGCCCTCAGCTGCATCAGCACGGTGTGGAGGACCGAGGGGTTGGGGGCCTTCTACCGGAGCTACACCACGCAGCTCACCATGAACATTCCCTTCCAGTCCATCCACTTCATCACCTACGAGTTCCTGCAGGAGCAGGTGAACCCAAGGCGGGACTACAACCCACAGTCCCACATCATCTCTGGTGGCCTGGCCGGGGCCCTCGCTGCGGCTGCCACCACCCCCCTGGACGTCTGCAAGACCCTACTCAACACACAGGAGAACATGGCTCTGTCCCTGGCCAACATCAGTGGCCGGCTGTCAGGCATGGCCAATGCCTTCCGGACAGTGTACCAGCTCAACGGCCTGGCAGGCTACTTCAAAGGCATCCAGGCACGCGTCATTTACCAGATGCCCTCCACAGCCATCTCCTGGTCCGTCTATGAGTTTTTCAAGTACGTCCTCACAAAGCACCAGCTGGAGAACCGAACTCTGTTCTAAAGGAACGGGCTGTGGGAAGTGGTTCTGGAATCTTGTTCACAAAAGCTTTCCCCTGCCAGCCTGCTGGTCCCTTGGCCTGAAGTCTAAGGTCCTTTTCCTGAGGGTGCCCTTGATGTGTGCTCCCTAATGCCTTAAGAGAGAGGGGAGGCCAGGATGGCCGGTGACCAGAAGGCTGTCCTGTCCACAGGGACATCCTAGGCGACGGTGGACAGGAATGACTCGGGAAGGAGAGCAAGAATTGGCTGCTTCTCCTCCCCCAGAGAATGCAGCTTTTCTGCTTCACTGTGGCAGACTCCTCCCTCCATCCTTACGTCACACAGGAGGGAAGAGGCCATACAGCGACTGAACACATACAGTCTAAAATAGATGGATAATGTTTATCCTTTATTTTTCTATGTAGAAATTTTTGAATTTGTGTGTATTGTCGTGTGTGTCCCTAAAGAGTATTACAGACGAGCTGATCGAGCTGTTTTTAAAAAACAAAATGGCTGAATTCTTCCATCAGGGTAAAAGGCACCAAAGTAATAAATGGCTGAATGTGGCCCAAAATTGCATGTAGGTCCCCCCAGATGGAAGTTTCACTTGAATGTAAAATAATAAACATTAAATGTATATTTTGAATTTCTCTTTTAATGGGGAAAGAAGGTACGTTAAAAAAAATATTATGCTACTTGCCACTATTTTTAATTCAGTCAGTCACGCACCTTCATGTGCCTTATCCCCTTGTTTGTCCTAAAAATCCCAGGACCGAAGGTCAGGCCCTGGCGCATTTCTTCCTGCTGTGTTACGTACACACACATGGTCCAGGGAGTAGGATCGCTCCTGCTGTAGGCTGGTGGCCCCAGGACAGTGAGGGCGACCCGTCTTACACCTGCTGAGGCCATTCCCTTGCTTGTGAGTGAGCTGAATTTGTACCTCCCTTGGTCACACTTAGAAGCCCTGAATCTGCCAGCATTTGGCCGCTTGTTTAGTAGGTTGTGGGGATAAATCCTACCTTTATCCTAAGACTTATTTATGGATCAGCCTTTTTTTCCCTCAGGCACTTCAGGGTACTTGGCTTTTGTGTGTCCTTAACTCTCCTCCTGTCCTGCCTTTCCCTGTGCTTTCTAGGGATTTAGCAAGATGGAGCCAGCCCACCTCTGGCATTTGGCTGTGCCCTTGTCCTGTGCCAGTGCTCATCCCCATCGGAGCCCCCTCTCATAGGCTGGTGATAAGTCTGGGCCCTCCAGCCGGGGCCTCATTGCCCAAGGCTGCTCCTTCAGCCTTGTGTTGTCTGTGTCACTGAGAACTCTAGGCCTCACTGCCTTGTCTTCTGGGACGGAGTCACATTGTCGCTAAGAGAAAACACAAGCCTGCTGCTTCCAGACCGGTATCCGAGGGGAGACCGGACGGCCTCTGTTTCCTGTTTTGAGCCCCCACCAGGCAGGAAGCACATGCGTTTCATTTGGGCAGTACTGGTCTTGACCTGCTACTATCGCAGAGGCCAGTGTGGCGGCTGTCCCTGACTGCCTGGGAAGAACTTAGATTGCACGGAGAAAGTCTCATCGTGGGACTATGCTGTTATGGGTCTTTCGTCCTGGTAGCTATAAGCACTTGTATGATAAAACAGTTGACTTCCTTTTTCAGGTCAAGGATGGGCAGGCCACCTTGGTACCTCAGGTGTGTGTTCATGAGCAGGGTCTTGCTGCTGGGCTGCAGGATGGCTGCTGAGCTGTCCCACTTTGGGGTAGACCCCCACTGCTCTCAACCATGGGTACCAGATGCAGCAAGCAGAAAGCTGGTGACTGTGCTGTTGCTGGAAATGTTTACATCCACTCTGACCCTGTCTTAGGGTAGAGTTACCTATGTAGTGCTAACTTCTGCAGATGGAGGGGAAAAATCAAATTGTAGGTTCTAGAACTTAAATCCTAAAAAAATTATTCCTCCTATCCCTTTTTGTCCACTTGATTTGCCGCCCTGCTATAAAATGTTCCTGTATTCCCACAGGGTTTTGCTCTCCATATTTACAGCAGGAACTTGACCTTGGGAAAAGCCCCTTTGGTTAAGGGAATGCAAAACAGAGAGGCAGGCGTGGATTCAGAGCGCCATGGGCTCAGAGTCCGAGGATGTGGTCCTGGCTTTCTCTTCCCCATGTCAAAGACTGGGTCATCAGGGGTTCCCACCTGTCCTGCTGCCCCAGCCCGGTCCTCGTGAGGCTTAGTGAGTGATCTGACAGAAGCTTTGGACAGTTGTGAGGCACCGAGTAGATATATAAGTGTTTGTTAATTTTGTGGGAATTCATTTTACCTCTCTCATTCTTAGCTTAAAATTTGCTATCATTTGCCCCACACAGACTGTAGCCTGCAGGTTGTGATTTTGACATTGCAGAGTGCTGAATGGGAAAATACTGCCCTGTCCAGTGACCGGCTTAAAATAATTGTGGCACACACTCGGTCATTAACATCTTTAAAGTGACATCCGCAGCTGGGCAGTGCCAGGGGAGTCCAGTACTCGTACTTTGACAGTGTGTGTGTGTTTGCATGAGTGAGTGCTTCTCCTCAGACTGTGACTTCAGGTTCACCCACTTGTAGACTGGAGTTTTCAAGTAAAGCATTTTTTCTCGAATGAGATGTTTTCTATCCATGACTATTTTTTCTTAACTTTGGATTGAATGTACGTATTTACTGGCTTACTTCTTGTGTGGTTTTATTTTTTTTATAAAAATGCTGATGTCATTCCAAGCACCATCTTCCAGTGGCCCTGAAGGCTGCATCTCCATCACCTTGTTATGCCAATAAGGTTGTATTTATTTAAGGACGATTGTGTCTGAACTACGAATGTACTGCTGTTTCCTACCTGTGAGACACACCATGTATGTGATAAGGGTGGACAAGCGTTATTTCTTCAATGTCATAAATGCCTGTAGTGAAGATTGTTTCTGTCTTGAGATTGCTGCCAGCTCCTTGCAGAAGGGAAATGTGTGTTGATGTGTCTGTGGGGGGGTGTATTTGATATGCTGCTGCAGCTGTAACACTGGAGCTAGAGAAAATAAAGCATTGATCATGCAAGTGTTGTGGGCTCTGTGCTGGAGGTGCTGCGTTGTCACAGCAGAGCAGGGCAGGGCAGGGCAGGGCAGGGCTGGGAGTCTCCTGCTTGCTTTGCTCCCTGTTCTGGAAGGTGACAGCTTTTGGGCAGTTGTCGGAGCCCGAGTAGGACAGGCACACGTTCCCTGCAATACGATGAACTCATGCCCATTTTCTATCTCATACCCCTTTGCAGAGCTTCAGCCAGGAGCCTCTGAATGTAGAAGTCCCTAAGAGTGGCCAGAGTCTGTCCCCAAAGGTTGTAGCCTAAGCCAGAGAATGTTACCTTTTCTGGAGGTGAGAGTAGGTGAACCCATGTGAGAAACCAGAGAACTTGTAAGGTTGTGACCTACTCTCAGCATAGTTGCTGAACCCCTCAGCAAAGGTACCAGTCAGAATGGAAGTCAGGCCTGAGAGCCAGCTGTGGCTACAGGTGCCCAGATGTGGGCAGGAGCACTGGTCGGAGGGCAGGCAGGATTGGAGACCAATTTCCTGCTTGTCATTTCCACCAACAGCCAACCCTGAGCTACTCAAAATTGAGAGAAGACCAGGTAGCTTGGAATGGGCCACAGTGGGGATATTTATACCACAGAATTAGGCAAGTGCCACAAATCAGGCTGTGGCTTTCTTAGAGCAAGCAGCACACTGTCGCCACGCAGCGCTCCAAGCTTGGTTTGTACTAGGTGTTCAGTACAGGTTTGCAGAGAGAGGTGTGGTAGAGCTCATCAACCTGCGTCCGAGTTATTGCTGTCCCTCTTAGGTCCTGACCTGCCTCCTCCTCCTAACATGAAGGAGGCCTTCCCAGAGTGTCCACACTCAAATCCTGCCCGTCTTAGTCACTTTCTTGGTGCTGAGACACCGTACCCAACACCCACGATTGAGCAAAGTTTTATTTTGGCTCAGCTTGTGGAGGTTTCGTAGTGCATACTCACTTGGCTCCAGGGCAGAATTGGCACTGCCCAGGGGCACAGTGGAGAGAGCTGCCCACGTCACGGTGACCAGGAAGCAGAGAGTGAATGGTGGAGCTAAGGAGGGAGAAGCATCCATGCAGGCCACGCCCCCAGTGGCCGCCTCTTCTCCCCAGACCAGCTATCAGCCCCCATAATCAGATCACCTTCCAGAAGCCCCACCTGGGAATGCGTGAGGCTGCGGGGGGAGCATCTAGATATAATATACATCTGGGTGACATTTTCTTTTCAACGTGTCCTCCCTGTCTCGAGTTCCCTTGATTTAGTGGAGTATACAGCCCTCTCAGTAAAGACCTCCATTCTGCCCCATAGTAGTGGACTAAGATTTTTTTCCCCAGTAAGTGTATTGGTCCATTTTAGGTGTACAATACAGTGACATTCATCATTGGGAATTGTACCTGTACATGATGCATCTTGGTTCTTAGTTTTGCCCCATTCCCCTGCCCTCCCTTCACCCCTCCACCCCTCCCTATTTACAAAGACTTTGTTTCCATTTTTTTCCTTTTCTCAATAGTTTTTCTTTTCCTTTCTTTCCTTTCCCCTACCCCTCCCACTTCCCCTCTTCCTTTAGACCATTTCTTCCTATTACACAATATCAATTATACATTTTGATCCTTATTTACACTTTTAGCTTTTCATACCAGAGAAACAATTCGGTATTTACACATGTGTGTCCTATTAATTTCACTTAAGAGGATGGCCTCAATGTGCATCCATTTAGCTATAAATGTCTCTCGTTTCTCGTTCTTTATGGCTGAATAGTACTTCATTTTATTAAAAAAAAAAAACCCACATCTTCTTTATCCAGTCTCCAGTTGATGGGCACTTGGGCTGTTTCCAAGCTTTAGCTGTTACAAACTGTGCCGCTATAAACATAGGTGCACATATATCGCTGTGGTATGATTCTTTTAATTCTTTGGGGAAGATCCCCAGCAGGGGAATAGCTGGGTCAAATGGGACCTCCAGCCCTAGTTCTTTGAGGTATCTCCATACTGATTTCCACAGTGGTTGCACCAGTCTGCACTCCCACCAACAATGGAGAAGGGTTCCTTTTTCTCCACACCCCTGTCAGCATTTGTTATTGGTTGATTTTTTGATAGCAGCCATTCTTTGTGGGGTGAGGTGGAATCTCAGTGTTGTTTTCATCTGCATCTCTCAAATGACCAGTGATGTGGAACATTTTTTCAAACATTTTTCATGTTTATTTGTTGCTTTTACTTCTTTGTCTGAGCCTGAGATATTCTTAATGAATATCTCTGAATATTCATTCAAGGATGAATAGAGTGACCCCAATCTATACAAGAAAGACAACTTGGGAGGGAGTGGAGGTGGATTGCTATTGCTTACAGCAGCAAAAGCATTGCCCTTGTAAGGAGTTTGACCTTTAAGCAGTAAGTTATCAGGTATCAAGGGTTTTTGAGCAGGGGACACTAATGGAAAAAGTTACGTGGCAGAAGTGCACAAGACTGAGTAGGGAAGAATACCAGGGAGCCGGGAGGTGTCACTGGATGTCACAGATTGTCTGGGAGAGGGACACTGAGGCACAGGCAAAGGAGGGGAACAGAGTGGGGCTGGACTGGGAAGAGCATAGATCCGGGATCCCATGGGGCTTGGGGCTGCAGGGCCAGCTGAGAACAGGCTGAGAGAGGGAGGAAGACCTGGCTTAGGACCAGCAGGTGGTGACGGGTGATGCCTGCCTCAGAATCAATGGGCCGCTCCCTCCTCCTGCTCAGCCAGGAGAGCCTCTTTACCTCCCTCCTCTTGGCTTTCATTTCTTTGCCCTTCTTCAGGTCACCCACCTTCGTGATGACCTTCTGTGGTCACCCCCGCTTCTGTGCTCAGCTCCCTCCCTGGCCACCTAAGAATGGCTGCTCAGAAAGGTTCTGCTGCTGGGCCTTCTATCTCTTCAGCCTCTCCGTACTGATCCCACCTCCTCTGTGGCGATGGTTCTCCTTGGTCCCACATCTAAACATACAGTGAACTGTTGATCTTTCAGATTTGAACTTGTCCCACACTTGCAGTTGACCACCCGATTAGCTACCGGAGACTTACATGTTACCCACTTGGTCAACACCTTCAAGGGCTCCTCCTTGCTTATTGAAGAAGAGGCTCCCCTACACATGGCAGTGCCCAATGTCACCTCCTGTGGATGGGAAGGAGGGGCAGAAAGAAGACCAGGGTGGGTGAATAAGCCCCTTGGATTTTCCTCTTCTGAGCAGGATAGTGCTACATTCTTTCTGGACTTCTGTTCTCACTGAAATGTTTTCTTCTCTCTCTCCCCACCCTTCTGGGCTATCAAAATCCTATCTTTTACAAGCTAGAATATATTTGTGATATATAATAATTACATTCATTTTTGCATATCTGTTGTATCTGGATCATCTTGGATCCCTTTTCTCCCATACCCTCTTTTCTCCCCCATTCTCTAGGTCCCCTTGCCCATTTCCAAAAAATCTGCCTCCCTTTGTCCTACCATCTCCTTTATTTTTCCTCTTTAAACTGTTCATATGTTGGGTTTCTCATAGAAGAGAAACCATGCTTTCTTTAACGTGTGTCTGATTTATTTCACTTAGCATTCTGGTCTCAAGCTTCATCTATTTTCTATAAATGACTCAAATTTATCCTCCTTTATGGTGCATAATACTCCATTATGTATCTTGGTCCATGAACTTAATTCTTTCCATGATTCCAGTTGGAAACCAAATTAGTTGAGAACTGAATCAAATTTCTCCATAAGGTCCACACTGAACCTTACCATTGAATT
The DNA here is from genome assembly GCF_000247695.1 of Heterocephalus glaber. The sequence goes on from NW_004624758.1 coordinate 18,795,773, forward strand.
TGATTTGGTTCTTGACCAATTAGGATTGTGGCCAGAATTGTGGAAAGAATTAACTTCGTGAACTGAGATACCACTGTACCACATTTTCTTCATCCGTTTATCTGTTGGTAAGGATCTGGGCTGTTTCTACAATTTAACTATAGTGATTTGTGCTGCTATAAACATGGGTATGCATGTATCAATGTAATGTGATCACTTTAACAGTTTGGGGAAGGTGTCCAGGAGAGGTACACACCCTAATGCTGGCAATTACCATTCCATTTTACTTTCGGATTCTTATATGAAGGTGACCTCCCTGTCCTCTTAGTAGCTGGCCCAGAGCCTACTGTGGCTGATCACACTGTTGCCTTCTGATCAGAACATGTTCCTGGTGAGGACAGAGGCTAATCGATTCACTCTTGGTTCCTCCATGGTCCTCCAGTCTCTCGACTCCCCCATTCTGCATAAAAGTAACCACGAGTGTTAGTCATACTCAGCAAGCTCCTGAAGTCCTGTAGACGGACATGTCTGTTGGACATACAGGTGGGAATGCCCAGAAGGAAATACAATGCTGGTGCTCAGGAGAAAGCCTGGGATGGGACCTAAAAATTTGGCAGGCCTCTTGGAGGTACGATGGCTAAAGCCATGGGCACAGGCGGTTGAGAGCCCCAGGAGAGGAGAGAACTTGCAGAATTAAACTACATTTAATTAGTGAAAAGGGAACAGGAAGCATGAGTGACTGGAGAGCCGGAAAGTTATGAATAGAGCCAGGAGGTGAGGCTTTATGAAGGGATGGTATCAGCTCTACATCCATAGGTATAAAGTAAAAACAGCTAAAGCCATTTCAAGTTTTCCAAAGTTCTCTCTCTCTGCTCTCATGTTCTTTGCCTCTAGTTTTTTCCCCCGCTCTTTGCTCCCGACTTTTTGGAATTCTCCTTTAAATCTCACCCTCATGGAGTCTAGCAGCTTTCCCTCCTAGCACCATTCCTAACAGAACTGATGAACTCTTCCAATAGTTACCCCAAAGCAGTAACTGGACAAGTACTCAAAAAGTCACATGTCAGGCTTGTTCATGAAAGTGAAAAGCTGGAAAACAAACCCAGTACAACATCTATCAGAAATTAAATGATTTATAGAACATCCAGTTGTCCTGGTTTTTTCATGGAAAGGAAGTAAGTTTCATCAAGGGTACCCAGCAAGATCCCATATTTAAAATCTGGACAGCTCAATGTATTTCTGAAATTTGAGAATACTTCCAAGTTTTCACATTTCCCTAGCCTTGCCTCCCAAAGTTAACATTGCCTTGGGAAACATCTGAACTCTCCTTTGGAAAGGTATGGAAATGAGATAATAGAATTCCAGGTTCCTATTGACATGGGTTCTTTAGGATGCTTTTTACTATGTTATTTATCACTTTTATCATCACAGTTTCACTTTCTATATAGTAAGTGACACCTCTGGGCAGAGCCACCAGCACTACTGCCAAGAGGATGCAAGGTCACCTTAGCAGGGACACACAACCCAACCCATGCCCACTGTCACTGGAAAGCCCTCTGTGAAAAGAAAAACTACCAAGGATGATCATATCAGCAATGGCTCAGTCTTCAACCCAAGGCAGTTGAAGGTTGGGCGCTGCCTTGAGGTCCTCATGAGTCTCTGCCATGAAGGACTCCCGATGTTGAAAAGGTCTTTAGAAAACAGCAGCTAACTGAAACCGTGTGGATCCCAGAGTCACAGAAAGAGGCACTGTGGATGTCTGGGAATCATCACAGTCATACTGGACCTTGTGTGGCTGCCATTAAGGGAGGAAGTAGTTTAAATAGAAGAAATAGAGCGTAGTCTTAAGAGTCTTTGTTCTCATCAGTATGCAAATCTGTGGAAGTAGATTCTAGTTTCCTGCTGAATAGGGACAATATTTTATTGGTGGATGCCTTTAGCTTGGAGCGACAGGTGACAAATTTATATCCCTAGATTTGTATTTTGAGCTTACTACAACCTGCTGAGTGAAACGTTGCAGCCTATCCTCTCCTTTCCCTGATAATATCTGTGCAAAGTTAGGGAAAAAATCATGTGCAAATTTTAATGGAAATAATTATGGTTATCCATAATACCTTCTCTGGGTTTCATGAGAGTTTAACATGTGTTGCTTTCTGTGAGCACTTTTAATGTTGAGGGTCCTTGACAAGAACAGAAATACCTGAGCACTCAAGACAGGGATCACGTTTCAGTAGCCTCAGTCCAAGGCTAGAAAAACATAACCAGTCTGGAAACTGGTAATACCCAAATGCTAGCAATTTTCTTGGGCTCTTGCTTATTCTCAAGTGCTTCTAGCCATCTATGGGACTCTATGATCATTGGATGATGTTCAAGTGAGGTCCAAGGTCTGAGGGCAATTGTTGCACATAGTTCTCATCAAACTCATATTAGGAACAGAATAAAAATAAATTACAAATGAAATGTGTCATGATTAGTGGGACTGAGAAGGCAATCATACTGAGAAGAGCAACTAAAAGAAAAATATGAGCTAGAATTGCAGACAGTACAGCAAATCCCAAGCCTATTACTCATCATGAAAGAGAACTTTCCTTTACACAGAACAGAATGTGATGTTCTAAACCTCCTGCTACCCTTACCTCAGTGATAGAGAGTTGGCAAGAACACTCTTTTAAGAAGTTCACAGTTCTTACTGTCATGCTTCATTTGATCCCCTTTCGAAGAGATTATTTTTGCTGATTTTGATTTAGTCCAGAATCTTTGTTTACTGATGCTATCTTGAATTTCCACCACGGCCTCTATGACTTTTGTCTTTAAGATCAGCAAGTTTCTAAAAGCCAAATTTGAAAAGCATGCAAATACCTGATAGTGAATTTCAATGCAAGGGTGAATTTTCTTGTTGTTGTTGGTATAATGTAGTAATTTACTTGCTGTGGTCCATTTTAACCATTGGGCATATAATGAATGGGTCACTGTGTCCAGAGAGCTGGGAGATGGTCCTGGAGTTTGCTAACCAGAGTGCGATCCTAGGTGACCTTGGGTATATCCCAATCTCTCTGGTGTAGTTTCCTTATCTTCAAAATGAAAGCTTTGGGCCAGATGATGGGTAATAACTCCTCCAGCAACCTATGATAAGGTCCATATATTCAGCTGAATCAGCTGTATTCAGCCTCTAAGTCCATAATTACAGCATAATTACATGCTTTTTATGTGAGATTAGAAGGAAAACCACACAGGCTTTTTAGCTTGCCTACCTACCATAAAGAATCATTCATTATCATCTTGATTTACCACTATTCACTTTCTAAACTATTCTACAAATAAATTTTAATTTTAAAATCCATGAGCTTGGTATAGGAAAATGAAGGACATACTTTATATCCTTCTCTTTAATATGCATTCAGTTGCTACATTTTTGTGCCACTGTAATTAAACAATGTATTTATTTATACATCTATGTACATTCTGAGTGAGGACTGTTGGTCTCTGGTGAACTCTAGGCCTTCCAGCCCAGTGCCTGAAATGGAATATGTCATGCTGAATGCCTGCAGCTGAAGGGATGTGATGTTCTACTATAGGAAGATACAATTTCATTCTTCCATAGCATTTTTAATTGAAGACTCTGTGTGTCTCAGCTTAAAAAAAAAAAACAGACTTCATTTTTTTGGAGCGGTTTCAAGTTCATGGAAAAATTGAGAGGAAGACAGAAATTTCACATAAACTCTTCGTTACACATGCATAGGATCATCTATTACCAATGGCTTCTACCAGACTGGTATGTAATCAGTAAACCCACACTGATACATCATGGCCACTCAAAATCCATAGTTCACATTGGGATTCACTCTTGATGTACATTCCATGGGTACACATAAAAGTATAATGACCTGTATCTACTATCATAGTATATCATACAGAATATTTAACATTTTCCTAAAAATCCTCTGGCCATCTTTCTGTTACTGAATTCTACTTTAATCCCAATTGTGGTCTTCAAGTAGACTTTGTATGGTTTCTGCTCCTTTGAATTTGTTAAAGTTTATTTCAGGTCTCAGAATATGGTCTTTTTGGTTCCTTCACAAGACTGTGTACTCTGCTGTCATTGTATGAAGCAGTCTATAGATGACCATTATATCCAGTTGATAATGGGGTTATTGATTTCATCTGTCTCCTCACTGATTTTCTGCCTGCTGTATCTGTCCATTTCTGAGAAATGGGTGTTGAAGTCTCCAAGAATGATAGTGGATTTCTCTATTTATCCTTGCAGTTGTACCATTTTTCACTTTATATATTTTACACTCTGTTGTTAAATTGTACTCATTAAGTAAAGATTTTTTTCCCTTCGTGGAAGATTGACCTTTTTGTCATTATGCAATGCTTCCTTTTATCCCTAAAAGCTTTATTTTCTCTGAAGCTTGCTCAGTCAGCAATTAATATAGCCATTCCTCTTTTCTTTTTCTTAGCTTTACCATAGTATGTCTTTCTCCACCCATTTATTTTAAATCTATGTCTGTAAAGTGGCTTCTTGGTGGAAAATGTATAATTCGGTCCTGCTTATTTATTTTATCTAGAAATCTCTACCTTTGTATTGGTGCACATCTAAACTTTTTACACAAGCAACCAAATAGATACCTGAGTCAGACATAATTATGTTTATATTGACCTTTTCTGTCAGATACTTCTTGATTTGAGAGAAATCTCAAACTTTCCAATACTACCAAAGTTGATCACTTACATGACTGTAAAATGGTAAAAATGTACTTCTGACAGCTGTTTGCAGAACAGCCTTTTGTCAGTGAGATTCTATTTTCTTACAAATAGAAAGTGTATTTTACCTAATTTTCTTGAAAATATCTGTGATGTCATCTTCACTTTCAGATGTCAAAATTTCCAAGAGAGTTTGTCAGGGGTAGATCAACCCTGGATTTAAGTAAGAGTGACAGCCAGTCCTATAGATCAGAACAGAGAGCTTGAGGAGGTTACAAATGTTGTGTGTAGGTGAATTAAGAATTGTGGTAGCAAAGAGGTCATAGATAAGAGTAAAAAAATATCTTGAGGCTTAGTGTGTGCATACACTGTCCTCGCAGGATGGTACATGTTACTTACAGAATACATCTGATTCCCTTTACATCTGATTCCCATAATCATCTCTTCTTTTGCCCACCCAGGTCCTTGAATTTCCATTTCTGGCCACAAGATGGCATCGGACTTTCATTAATATTCATTGCGCATATCTTGTCTCCTCTCATGTCTGTCTCAGCGGCTAGATCTTATTGTACCGGATTTTTTTTTTTTTCCAAATAGCAATATTTCTTTCTTTTTTGTTGTTTTTTTTCGGCACGGGGGATCGAACTCAGGACCTTGAGCTTGGGAGGCAGGCACGGCGCCGCTGAGCTAAATCCCCAGCCCTATTAGCAACATTTCTAAAGGAAATGGCATTAATTTGTATTTGTCTGAGAGCCTCGTATTTGGACCTTCTTATCTACATCAAGATATACTCACACATTTTCAGTATTTTTAATCCGTCATTGTGTCGATTATACTTTAGGAATTTTTCCCATGGTTTTCTTTACCTTACTGCCCTGAGTAAAGGCATGTCAAGACTATTTTTACAAATGCCTATCAAAACAAATCGTTTTGTTTTGAGTGTGATGGTGCAAAGGAACCTGCTCAAAGGGCTAGCTTTGGAATGTATCTGGGAATATAGCTGAGCTCCTGGGCTCCATCCCCAACACCACCAAAGAAAGTACAGTTTTCAAGCTGGGTATATACAGGCTACACGAATGCAATAATCATAAAGGGAAGCTCACAAGTCTAGCTGTCCAAGGTCTAGACTAGTATTGTGAGTGAGGTCCCTGGAGTGATGAGGGAAGGACTTAGATACATTGTTTCACTTTGTGCCCCCCCCCCCCCGCACCTTTTACAGTATTGGTGCATAGTAAGCACTCAATACTTTTGGACTAGATGGGTGAAAGGGCCTGAGAAAGGTTCGGTGGAAGAATGAGGTGAAGCTGACTCTAACATGATGTGTGAGTTGGGTGAAGAAAGTCCGGGAGGGGACAGTGTGGCAACTTGAAGAGATGGTGTGCAGTGGGTACAGAGAGGAGCGAGAGCAGGGCAGAGGGTAGAGGAGCAGCGGGAGGCCTGTGCCAGCCCTTGAGTTCACAAATTCTCCCGGACCTGACCTTACTTCCTCAAGGGGGAAGCTGAGAACCATTCTAGTAGACTATAAAAAAGCAAAGCACAAGGTTCTGAGGCCAGTAAGGGGCACCAAAAAGGCACATGGTGGCACTATGAGACATGTGCCTTTAGGAGGTATTTGGTTGGGCTGGATCTTTCACAGAAGGAAGCCACCTGCTTCAACAGGGCAGGGAAGCCCCAGTGCCCGCCCTGCTACAATAAAGCCTGTTACAAAAAAGGCTGATGAGCTTTTGCAGCTTACAAAGCATCTCTTCAAACACTGGTTTCTTGAATGTCACAAGATCCCTGTAGGGTCCACACAGTCACTTTCCGTACAGATGCAGAAGTGGAGGCTCAGAGAGGTTAAATTACTTGACTGGCTCAAGGCCGGACTGGGCCCTGGTCTAACCCTGCTTATTGGACAGGCGGAATGAGGGTCAGTAAAGGATCTGACATACAAAAGCAAGGTCTCCCCCACTTTTTCAGAATGTTCTTACAGCCTCAAGAAGGTGAAGACACAGCCACTATACCATAAACAAAGACCTTTTTCTCGTATTATTCCTGACAGATATTTTTGCCATAGAATGGTAGGGGGTCTTATGTTTCCTCAAGAGTATAAGGATAAGATATTGATAAAATGTCATCAAGTCGAGGGAATAAAGTGGAAAGTGGCCCTAGGTTTCAGTCCAAACCAGGTTACTCTGCAGTTGGAGTCATCCTCATTTTGCCTTCTTTCTCTTTCTCTATGATCTTAGCAGTCCGGCGTGGGGAGGAGTTGTAAGGAGGAAGCACACACGTGTTCATGGCTGCAGATCTTGTCATGGCAGTTCTCTTACTTCTGCTGTCTCTGGGCTTTCTCTGAAGCTGAAGAAGGAGTGTCACATAGAAGAGGTGTCACGCTCCAATGCATCAGACATGACCTGAAAGCGCTAAAGGTGGCAGATTAAAATCTCCAAGGGCAGCCCTAACAATGGGGCCAGAACTCCCTGACCATATGCCCCAGCCTCTCCAGATGTTCCTCAAGGCTCCCAGTGAGCTTGCCGTGCAGCTGCTCAAGGTTTAATCAGCTTAGAGTGCATCCTTGCTTGGTTTTTCTTCCTTCCTTTACTTCTGATGTCTGGCATCATCTTCCAAGAAACCACCTCTCTTCAGGTCCGGGACTCAGGTTCTGTTAAAACATATCCACATTTGCTCACAGAAAAGCTGGCCGTTTGCATCAGTCCTCTCTCATCTTACAGGAGTGAGGTGTGCACAGATGTTCGGGTGGATGGAGTAGGCTTTGTGCAGAAGGACAGACTGATTCATCTGGTTACCAAGTGCGGATGCACTGACTGAAGAGGAGGAGCAGTGGGAAGACCAGGCTGGGAGAGATGGACCCTGTGAGGCTGAAAGGACGGGAAGGCTTCTAGGAAACCAGAGTAGGAGCCAGGAGATAGGGTTTGGGATTGGAGAGGTAGCTCAGGCCCAGCTGTGTGGGGCCCCGAATACCCAGGTTTCCCTTTCCTTGGGGTTTTGTGACGGGGGTGATGTTTCTTTTGAATCGTGCCATGGAGGGGATTCCTTTTTCATGCCAAACATTTTCCCAGTGAACTGCTAAGGCCAGATTGGTAGTTGAAGAATCCCCCTGCCACCCCTTCATCCTGAGTTGGGAGCCTCCTTTCCTCTCAGCCTTGGCTTCCTTCAGAGGTTTGCATTGTGTTGCAGCCCACCCTACCCTGACAGTCTCTTCACCTTGGCGTTTTGGAGCTTCAGGAAAAGGGTCTGGCAAAGTGCCTTCTCTATGGACAGACATCCGTGTCTGCACCTATCATGTTTTCCTAACATAAGAGCTGAAGGTGAGCGGGGGCTTGAGAGTGGGCGGTAGCTCTCAGCACATTACAGGAGTCTGGGGATCAGCTATTACCAGTTGGAGGTTGAGTTTCTGCCTATTTTCTGAGGGGGGAAGATCTGCCAACTCACAGACCTTGAACAATTTTTCCTTCTTCTCCAGAACCCTCACCTCTGATTTGCCACTACATCACAGCTGATCCCTTGGCTCATGCATCTGCTGTGTTCCTGGGAAGCCCAGTGGTCCCTGCTGCAGTCCATGAACTCTTTCAGTCTAGCAAAAGACCTCAACAGGGTATTCCTCCTGCCATTGTCACTTGGCAGCACTTTTGGTTAATACCCATGCATATTTGCATAGTATTTTCTAGATTACAAAGCATTTAAACATACATCAGCTTCCTTTATCATTTTCATAATAATCCCGTGAGGTGAGTAGGGTGACTATTGTTTCCCTGGTATAGATAAATAGAGACTGAGAAGTTGGGTGACTTGCCCAAGGACACACAGCTGGTTATCAGAGGGGCAGTTGAAAACTCTGGATTCATTTACTGCCAGAGCACACTGCCAGGGAGACAAGAAGAGCCAAAGGACCTAATCTTTGCCCGGAGAGTCCCAGAGTATAGTTGGAGGGAAATCAGATAAATAGGAACTACACGGTGGCATTGAGTTCCAAGTGTCAGTTGGCTTCTGTAGGTGTCCTATGATGTACACATACAGTGGAGAGATTCTTTGTGATGGAGAAGGCTAAGAGAGAGAATTTAAATGACAGGAATCTAACTCCTCAAAAACAAAGCAAAACAAACTACACTTATGTGTGGAGTATCTTTTATAGCTTGAACAAGGCCATTTTGCTCAAGAAGGTACACACACAGATCTAAATGGCACACAGATCTGTGAGCAACAGGGTGTTCATGGTTCATATTCGGACATCCTCCCAGATCTGCATGCACTCAGAAACTGGCCTTGTGGAGGTGACTGACTTTTGGAGGCATTGCTGTGAGGAGTTAGGGTCTGGTAGGAAGCTGGGTTACTTGGAACATGACCTGGAAGGGTGAATCCCCCACCCTGGCGCCTCCTTTTGCTCTCTACTTTCTGGACGCCATGATGCAAGCAGCTTTCCCTCTGGATGCCCCTCTTCCATGCTGTTTCCTGCCTTGGAGCCAGCCAAACATGGACTGAAACTTCTGAACCGTGAGCCAAAATAAACTCCTTCCTTTAAGTTGTGGGTGTTGAGCATTGTGTCCCAGTGATGAGGAAAGTGACTAAGACACAGAACATTTTGGCAGTCATTGAAATCAGTCAATATTTGTCTGATTTTAAGTATCAGGATGGACAGCCATGGCTTTCTGCTCTCCATTCAGGAGTCACAACGCAGTGAAAGACTGGATTTTGCAGCCTTTTAGGAAATCCGGGTTCAAAAGCCCTCTTTCTAGTGGTGAGCCTCACTAAGACATTTTGTGCTCTATTTTCCTTCTCTGCAATGTGAAGATAATTCCAAACTCAAAGGGTGTTGTGAAGATGGAGTGAATAATTTAAGTGAAACTAACTGACAGCAGGTGTTAGAACCCCGAATTCCTCTGCTGTTCAAGCATTCTGGGCCATTGTTGGTAAAAGTGTCAAATGTGCTCAAAGTGCCATGGATTTGGCCCATTCTCGTGCCCTTCTGTGCAGAGCTCTTGTTCCCATTGTGCCTCAGAGAAGCAGCACTGTGGGCATGCTTGAACATAAAAAAGAAATCCACTGCTTTCAAAATATGAAAAGAAAACCAGAAAAAAAGGACAAATCCGTGAACATGAGTTAAATGTTTGTGAACCATTTAATTAATTGGATGTAGTTGCTTATCAAAAGCAATGTGTTGCTTTCAATTCTCATGTAGCCATGTAGAAATTATATTTAATGTGTGATGTGAGTAAATCTGAGAATTTCAATTTGATGTGAGATGGGGACTCCATAAATAGGAGAACCTCCAGCCTAGGAAGTTCCTAAAGCAGCTCTGCTCCTATGGCCAGTGCACCACGTCATCCTATAGGAATGAGCCACGGCTTGGAGTGGCAGATGAGGCAAGGTCTGAGGGGTACATATTGGGTCCCCCTGACTTATTTATCTCCTTGAACCAATAGAAAATCAAGTAGCACAGTGTCTTGACCCATTCAGGCGCCCATCAAAATACCATAAACTGGATGTCTTATGAAGAAGAGAAAAAAAGCTTTTTTGTGCTATTCTGGAAGCTAGGACATCCCAGACCAAAGCTCTGCTCTGGCAGATTCAGTGTCTGATGAGAGTCCACATAACCTGTGCTTTCTCCATAAGCTCCCATAGTAGAAGGGGCAATAGGTCTTTCTGAGGCCTCTTTTATAAGGACATAATCTTATTCATGAGGCCTCCACCCCATGATCTAATCTACCTCCCAAGGCCTCCACCTTCTATTCCCATCATCTGATGGGTTTGTTATCAACATATGCGTTTTAGAGAGACACAGATATTCAAACAATAGGAGGGAGCCTGGCAGAGACTGAGGAACGAATTAGACCCAGAGGTCCTTGGGCTCTTTGTTGTTGGTGGATAGTCCTTGTCTTAACATTAAGAATTAACAATTCAAATTTCCCATTCCCCTCCCCTCTCTTCAACCCCTCTTTCTCTCCTTATTTACAAAACCTTTGTTTCCATTTTTTCTTTTTTTCTTATGGTACAAATTCCCTATGATGAAGGTGATCATCATGTATATCTAAAATGTGGCAATAAACTTAATTAATTAATAAAACAATTTAAATTTAAAATTTTAGTAGAATTCATTGACCGCTTCTGGTTGCAGCAAGAGCCTTAGAAAAAGAAAATAAACTGTAGCAGTATCCTGGCAATATGATAGGACATTGCTGTATGACCAAACAATCTTATAAAGTGCTTGCTTTAAGTCTCCGTTGTGGAGTTATGGCCCCATGCTCCTTCCGGGAAAGGTGCATCCCACTGGAGGGGAGGATAGGATGGAGCTGTGGCAGGTAATGGGTGGGAGAGAGGACAGCAGAATCAGCCTGTTGTATAGAAAGAAGAGAAATACACCCGTCAGGAGGTTGGGGTCCTCAGAAGTGGCTCTGACAGCCAGCGATAAAATCATAGGTCATTTTAAGGAACTCAGAGTGACCAGAAAGAATACTTACCATGTGCCAACAGGATTTAGTAACTAGGGAAATTGGCAAGTGTGTGCGTGTCTTGGTGCATGTGGCTAAGGAGGGGGATGAATTTGCTCTTTTGACGACTTCAATTTGTACAAGGAACTACGCAGGGCTTATTCTATAAGGAACTCCCTCGGGCATTTATTATGCTCAGTTATTGGTAACAATGAGATTTGCATCCATTGTTTTTTCAGGAAGTTACTGAGCAAAGTGAGGAACACCCTTCTAGGAGGGGCCAAGGCAGACACCTCTGTGAGCTTCTGAAAGACTCCTGAACCTGAAACACAGCCTGGGAAAGTGAGGCCTGAGGAAATGTGAGCAGGATGTACAAACCGGTGGAAGGGAGCACCTGAGCTAACTGCCGGGCTAGAGAGAAGCCAAGAACAAGGAGCGGAAAGTTTACCTGGTGTATTGAACACGTGTCATCTCTGACATACATCACTGCACTGATGCTGCCGAGACAAAAGCGAGTTCCTCCTTCTCATGGTGATGCTGTTTGCACTTGACATCAGGGTGTTCTGAGGCTGCCAGGGTGAGAAGAGGATGTGGTCATGATCTGGAACACGGTGGCTCAGGCCCCGGTGACCTTCACTGTGAGTACAGTCTGACAAAGAGCAAGTCTGTGCCCACTTGGGCTCCCAAGACCCATCTCTCAGTATCCTTCTCACAGAGGCAGAACATGCTGGGTTCCTCCAGGGGAAGGTGCTGGAGACCAGGACTGCCAAACAGTTCTCCAATTCTTTTTTTTCTAGTTGCATGCCATTTTAAACACATGATGAAAACCCAGATTCCTGTTTCCATAGGCAATAGAAGTATCAGATGCTAACCAAGCTTACTTTGCAAAAGAGTTCACACTCAGATTGTTTTAAAAATCAAGTTCCCTCCATGAATTTTTCAGTATTTAAATTTATTAGGTACTGTGTATATTGATTGAAGAGAGGGATATATGAAATTGAAACTTTAATAGACTGCTGACATTTTAAAATGTATGTTTACAACATCATGACAAGGATGAGTCAATATCTATCAATTATAACCATCAATGTTAATGGCCTCAATTCACCAATCAAAAGAAATAGACTGGCAGAATG
>NW_004624758.1:18818483-18838874 GCF_000247695.1 Heterocephalus glaber
TAAATAGGGAAGGGTGGAGGGGGTGAAGGGAACACAGGTAATGGGGAAAAAATAAGAACCAAGATACATCATGTACAGGAACAAACACCCGATGATAAATGTAAACTAATTGTATACCTAAAATGTACCAATAAAAGAACTTAAGGAAAAAAAATGTATGTTTACAGAAAGAATAATATGGCCAGGGATTTAGCTCAGTGGTTTCACCGCCTGCTGTGCAAGCACAAGGACCCGAGTTCGATTCCTGGCACATAAAAAAAAGAAAAAAGAAAAAGAAAAGAAAAGAATAACATACTTTTGGGAGGCTCAGTTCTGAATTTTAAGAATTACATAAACTCATGTAATCACTACAGTAATCAAGGTACAGAATAATTTCACCATCCTTCCTCAAATTCTCTAGTGCTGCCATTTTGTGGTCAACTTCTCCTTCTAACCCTAGCCTCTGACAACTGTTCTTCTTTTTTTCAGAATGTCATATACATTGTAGGCTACTGTCTATTGTATGAATATAGTACATATTGTCTGAATATGCCACATATTGTATGACTATGCTTAATTATCCAAAGGGCATTTAGATTGTTTTTAGTGTGGGATGATAATGAATAAAGCTTAGCCAATTACCCAAATACAAATTTTTGTGTCAATGTAAGTTTTCATCTTCCTAAGGTAAAGGCTTTGGAGTGGGATTTTTGGGTTATATTTTAAATACATATGTAACTTTATAAGAAATTGCTAAAGAATTTTTCTGCAATGACTGTACCATTTTGCATAGTATGAGAATTTCAGTTTTTTGGCATATACTTTGAAGAAAGAAAACAGGATTATTATTTTTTATCCTTTTGTTTTCAGTACTGAGGATTGAACCCTGAGCCTTTGCACTGAGCTATATCCCCAGTCACTTTTTATTTTGAGACAGGGTCTTGCTAAGTTGCTAATTTGACAAGGCTGGGCTTAAACTTTTGATCCTCCTGCTTCAGCCTCCTAGAGTGCTGAGATTAGAAGTTGGTGCCACCACATGTAGCTTCCATTTTTAAAATATAATTTTTGTTGCTTCCTCTTTCTTCATTTTTGAAGTTCTATGTTTCCCTTTGTATAATTTTCTTTCACTTTGAAGAATTTTTTGTTTAGTATTTCTTTTAAATCACCTGATAAAAAATTCGTAGTTTTCCTTAATCTGAAAATCTTTATTTTGCTTTTATTCTTAAGGATATTCAGTGGAAAGAGAAGTCTGAGTTGGCAGTTCATCTCTTCCAGCACATTAAAGAGCCTTTCCATTGTCTTCTGGCTTCCATGTTATCGAATAAAAAATCTACAGTCAACTGAATTGATGTCTCACATCTATCAGTTTTATTTCTCTATTTTCACGATTTTTTCTTCATATTTGGTTTTCATCAGTTTATAATTTGCTTATTTTTATTGAGTTTCTCTTGCTTGGAATTACCTGAGATTTTTTTACATTTGTAACTGTATCTTTTACACATTTGGAAAGTTTCCAATCTTACTTCTTCTAACATTGTTTCTGCACAAATCCCTCTCCTCTTATTCTCTAACTTAATGATATGAATGTTAGAACTTTTAACATCATTCCACAAGTTCCTTAGGCTTAGGCTTGGTTTATTTGTTTTATAATGTTTTCTCTCCTTCAGATCTGAAAATTAATATTGATCTATATTTAGGATCACTGACTCTTTTCTTTGTTATTTTATTTGACGTTAAGCCTCCCTCGTGAGTTATTTTAGTTTTTTTTAGTTATAAACTTTCCAATTTTTCTTTAGTATATGTGCTGCCAAAGTGAGCACTCCATTTATTTTTTTAAAAGTTTCTTTTTAAACTTTTTAAATTAATACCTATTTGTCATACATATTGATCACATTCATCTTAGGGATTTTGTACCTGTGCATAATATATCTTAATTCTTTTTTTCCCATCCCCCTCCCCTCCATTCAACCCTTCTTCCATTTACAAAAGCTTTGTTTTTATTATTTCTTCCATTCTCCCTTTTTCCTTTTTGCTTCCTTTCCCTGTTCCCCCTCCTTTATTCCCCTTGAAAATGTTCTTCCTACTTCCCAATATCTATCCTCCATTATGCTCCTTATTTATCCTTTGGGCTTCTTTTTTTTTTCCCTTTGGGTTTCTCATGCAAGAAAAACAATACAATATTTAAACTTATGTGTCTGATTTATTTCACTTAAGATTAAGATCTTGAGGTGAATCCACTTTCCTACATATGCCTTTATTTATTCTTCTTTATGTTAGAGTGATACTCCATTGCATATAAATACCACATTTTCTATATCCATTTATCTGTTGATGGGCATATGGGTTGTTTCAAAGATTTAGTTATTATAAATTGTGCTGCTATAAACTTGGGTATGCATATATCACTGTGGTATGATGCTTTTAACTCTTTTGGAAGATAACTAGAAAGGGAACAGCTGGGTCAAATGGAACCTCTAGTTTTAGTTTTTTGAGGAATCTCTATACTGATTTCCATATTGGTCATAGAAGTTTACACTCCCACCCAATGGAAAAGGGTTCGTTTTCCCCCACCGCCTCACCAGCATTTGATATTGGTTGATTTCTTAATGATAGCCATTCTTCCTGGAGATGGAATCTCAGTGTAGTTTTAATTTGCATTTTTCAAATGACCAATGATGTTGAGCAATTTTTCTTACATTTATTTGCTATTTGTACTACTCCAGGTGAGAAATATCTATTCATTTCAGATGCCCATTCTTGGATTGGTTTTTTTAATTGGCAGCGGCGGGGTCTGATCTTTTTGAGTTCTTTCCATATTCTAGATGTTAGTCCTTTGTCTAAGGAGTACCTGGAAAATGTTTTTTTTTTTTCCCCCGGGGGGTTGTCTCATCACTCTGCTGGTGGGTTCTTTTGTTGTGCAAAAGTTGTTGCATCTTTGTAATATTTCCTGTGCAGTCAGGGTTTTGTTCATAAAGTCTTTGCCTACACCTATATCTTCAAGTTTTGCCTATTCTATGTTCCAGCACATTGTTTCTGCTTTTACATTTAGATCTTTGATCCATTTCAATTTTAGCTTAGTGCATGGTGAGAGATATGGCTATAGATTCAATTTTCAGCATGTGGAAAGCCAGTTTTCTCAGCATCATTTATTAAAGAAGCTATCTTTCTTCCAGTGTAGATTTTTGGCCTCTGTCAGAGATAAGGTAGCTGAGTTAAAGTTGCTTCTCCATCTTCTATTCTGTTCCATTGGTCATTGGGTCTTTTTTTTTTTTTTTGGCCAGTACCGTCCTGTTTTTATCATGGTAGTTTTGTAGTACAAATTCAAATCAGGAATTGTTATGTCCCCTGCCTTGCTATTATTGCTCAGAATTGCTTTTGCTATTCTAAGTCTCTTCTGGTTCCATATGAATTTTAGAATTGTTTTGTCTAGTTCTCTGAGATATGCTATGGATATTTTGATTGGGATTGCATTAATTCTGTATACCAGTTTTGGAAGTATGGCCATTTTCACTATATTGGTTCTGCCTATTCAAGAACAGGGCATATCTTTCCACTTTTCTGATATCCTCTTCAATCTCCTTTTTCAGAGAACTGTAGTTTTCAATGTATAGCTTTTTCACTTTCTTTGTTAGACTGATTCCTAAGTATTTCATTTTTCTTGATGCTATTGTGAAAGGTGTTGTTTCCCTAATTTCTCTCTCAATGAGTTTGCTATTCGTGTACAGGAATGCTATTGATTCTTGAGTGGTGACTTTGTATCCTGCTATATGCCAAATATGGTTATTTATTTATTTTTGGTACAGGGGTTTGAAATCAGGACCTTGCACTTGTGAGGCAGGCAGTGGAACCACTGAGCTAAATCCCCAGCCCTCAAATTTGGTTATTAATTCTAGGAGTCTTTGAGTGGCGTTTTTAAGGTCTTCTATGTAGAGTTATCACATCATCATCAAGTAATGATAATTTAGCTTCTTCCTTTCCTATTCCTATTCCTTTTATTTCTTTCTCTTGTTTAATTGCTCTGGCTAATGTTTCCAGAACTATATTGAACAGGAGTGGTGATAGTGGGCATCTTTGCCTTATTCTTGATTTTAGAGTGAAGGGTTTCAGTTTTTGACCATTTAGCATGATGTTGGCCATTGGTTTGTCATAGATGGTTTTTATCAGATTGAAATAAGGACCTTTTATTCTGATTTTTTTTTGGATTTTTATCATGAATGGACTTTATCATGTTGGACTTTGTGAAATGCTTTTTCTGCATCTACTGAGATGATCACTTGCTTTTTGTCGTTGGATCTGTTGATGTGGTGTATTTCATTTATTGATCTGTATATATTGAACCATCCCTGCAGCTCTTAGATGAATCCTCCTTGGCCATAATGTACAATCTTCTTGATGATTTGCTGCATTCTGGTTGCCAGTATCTTATTGAGGATTTCTGCCTTTCTGTTCCTTAAGGGGATTGGCCTGTAGTTCTCTTTTTTGGTTGGATCCTTCTCTTGTTTTGGTGTAAGGGTAATGCTTGCTTCCAGGAATGAGTTTGGGAGTATTGCTTCCCTTTCAATTTCATTAAAGAATTTGAGGAGTAGTGACATTAGATCTTCTTTAAAGTTCTTGTAGAATTCAGCAGTGAATCCATCAGGACCTGGGCTTTTCTCTATGGGTAGTTTTAAAAAAAATTATTATTACTTCAATTTCATTGACTGACATTGGGTTATTTACAATATTTTTATCTTCTTGCTTCAGCTCCAGTAATTCACATGTATCTAGGAATCTGACTGTTTCTTCTGAGTTTTCCATCTTATTAGAGTACAGGTTCTCATAGTAGATATTGATGATCTAGATTCTGCAGGTTCCAATGTGATTTCAACCTTTTTGATCCTAATTTCATGGATTTGGATCTTTTCTTTCCTTTCTTGTGATTAGGTTCACTAAAGGTTTGTCAATTTTATTTTATCTTTCAAAGAACCAACTCTTCATTGATTCTTTGTATTGTTTTCTTAGTCTTGATTGCATAAATTTCTTCTCTGATCTTTTAATTTCCTCCCTTGTACACACTTTGGGTTTAACCTGCCCTTCTTTTATTGGAAGATTGAGGTTCAATAGTTGGTTATTTGAGCTTGTTCTGTTTTTCTGATATGGGAATTCACCATTATAAATTTCCCTCATAGGAACTGCTTTCATTGGATCCCATAAGTTCTGGTATGTCACATTAGCATTATCATTCAATTGTAGAAACTGTCTAATTTTTTTTTAATTTCATCTGTGATCCATTGGTTGTTCAGGAGGATGTTATTTAATTTTTATGTGTTTATGTAGTTTTGTGGTTTCTTTTGCCATTTATTTCCAATTTCATTTCACTATGATCTAGTAATAAGCATGGGATAATTTCATTTCCTTTGGATTTACTTTAGCATGTTCTATGAGCTAATATGTGGTCTATTTTGGAGTATGTGTCTTCTCAGCATGTGCTGCTGAGAAGAATGTGTACTTTGTTGTTGAGTGGAACACTCTGTAGATATCTACTAAGTTCATTTGTTCAAAGGTTTGGTTTAACTCTAATTTTTTTAATTTTTTATCTAGTTGATTTGTCTATTTGTGACAGTGGGGTATTGAAGTCCCCCATTAAATAGCATTAGTGCTTAGCTGAATTTTTATATCCATTAGTGTTGGTTTTATAAAGTTGATATGCTGGTATTTGATGCATATATATTTATGATTGTTATGTCTTCTTCACGGATTGTTTCCTTAACAAGTATACAGTGACCATCTTTGTCTCTTCTGATCAGTCTTGGCTTGAAATTCACTTTGTCTGCAAATAGAATAGCTATACTTGCTTTTTCTGGGTTCCTGTCTCAGGGAGTATTATTTTCCATTCTTTGACTTTCAGTCTATGAATTTCTTTTTGACTTAAATCATGTCATGGATGTATCTTATTTTTCCATCAATTTTGAAAGATAATTTTGTAGGGTACATCAATCTGGGTTTGAGGAAGTTTTCTTTTAGGGCTTGAAATACTTCATCCCAGGCTGTCTTGACTTAATGATTTGTATTGAGAAGTCTGGCGTGCTTCTGATGGGTTTTCCTTTATAGACAATTTGTTTCTTTTCTCTAATAGCTTTTAATATTTTGTTCTTGTGTTGAATTTCTGGAATCTTGATGATCATATGCCTCAGTGTAGTTTTTTCTGATCATGGCTATTTGAAGTTCTATATGTCTCACTTATCTGTATGTCAAATTCTTTTTCTATGTTTGAAAAGTTTTCTGCTATTTTGTCTGAACAGGTTTTTTATGCCCTTTGTATTTTTTTAAAAAAATACCAGGTATTAAATTCAGGACCTTGCGATTGCCAGACAGGGGCTGTGCCCCTAAGCTACATACCCAGGCCATGTGCTATCTTTTGATTCTTTATTGATTCCAGTTAATCTTATATTAGTCTTTTGCATCATCTAGCAGCTGTTGGATTAATTTTTCATGGTTTCTTGCTATTTTTAAGAGGTCTTTCATTTGATGATCACCACCCACAACCCTGTCTTTTAGATCTGATATTCTGTCATCATGCTAGTTTACTCTGCTGCTACACTTTCAGTAGGATTTTTTAATCTCTTGGATTTCTATTTGAACCTTTTTTATGGAATCCATATGTTGGCCATTGATGGTTTCCATGTTTTTCTTAAGCTCCTTTTAAAAAAAAATCTGTCTACTCTATATTCACTAATCATCTCCTTTATTATGGTGGTCATCTCTTTAATTATCTCTATTTTGTTGTTCTCAAGAGTCTTATTGATCTGTTTTATTACTTCCACTCCCACTATTTCATAAAATTCAGCTGGGAGGTTTTTGATTTCTTCCACCTCGATACCTCCTTGATTTGCCTTGGGTTAGTTGGGGATTATGGGTTGCATCTTGCTTCTGTTTTATCTGATTTTCTATTTTTTCTTTGTTTGTTTTTTGAATTGAGGTTTGTAAATTGCTTATTACTAGAAGGACTCTTAAGGAAATGATTACTTTTCAGAAATGTCTTCTAGGTGTTTGGCTTTTGAGTCTGTCCCAAGATCCTGCCTCTTCAGTTTATTAGGGATGAAACATTGGTGCCTGTTTGGTCTACTACTCAATTAGTTGGCATTGGACTAAGTATTATTTATGATCCCCAGAAAATCTAAGTATTGTCATACAAGAAAAATCAGTTGATCACAACAACATGTTGGTGAAATAGTACAATCAGAAATAACATTAGCATCAAACACAGACCAGAAAATGATCAACTGTGATAACTAGTAACTTGTCACCTTTAAATACAGGTACAGATAACAAGACCAAAGACAAATCAGAAAATTATATACAGTAAATATCTACTCAGTAGAATGATTTTACCTTAAGGGTAGAAAATTTAAAAGTGATAAAAAGAAAAAGTAGAGAAATAAAAGAGGAGAATGAGATTGGAAACAAGGATGAAGGACAAAGAAAGATTAACCAAGCCTTGGGAAACTGGTGAAGAAAACAGGAGAGAAAGACAGGAGGAAAAAAACAAAAACAAAACAGAAAAACTAAAAAAAAATGTTCACACTCACAAAGAAACAAAACAAAAAATAAACAAATGAACAACAAAACAAACAAACAAAAAACCAAAAGCAGAGAGAGAGAGAGATTTCTATGTGATTTTAAGCCTACATTTTTGTGGTAGTATCCATTTCAAAGCATGACTCTGCTCTTGCTGGTAGACAAAGAAGGCAGTCAGAGCCCAGAACTGTGCTGGATAATCCCAGAAAGCCTGTAGTAGGATTAGGGCAAGGTGCTGATTCTGGTATTTTCAAATCCACAGAAGTTCAGGCTGATTTTGGCCTCTGGTCCTGGCGTCGGGGACTGAGTCATTCAGTCTACAATACTCTGGGTGACCGGTTGGCCTGATCATGGCTCCCTGACTTGGATGTTTCCCTCATTTGTTCCTCACCCCATCACTGTGAGATTTCAACACTAGGAGCCCTGAGATGAAGCCAAGCCATGGCTGCTCCAAATCCCAGGTTCAGTTGATCCCTCACTAAAATGGCATCCAACTAAGCACCCTCTCTAGGGGACATGGAAGTCTCTTGGACTGGAGTCACTCACCAGCTACTGTAGCACACAGCATCCGCTGCTGTATTCCACTGGTGCATTTCTCCCTGGAGACCTCTGGAGTCACCCACTCTCACTGTGTCTCTGTAGAGTCAATCCTCCTCTCTCACACCCTGAGCCGGGACCTGGGTAGAAAGTGCAGATTGCCCCCTCCTTTTCTTACATTGAAGTGTGTCTCTTCCTTTTCTCTGTGGACTCCAGTTTTTGCTTTGGAGCCTTCCTGGGTCCCAGAGATCTACTTCCCTGCTTCTTTTCTTCTCCAAGTTGTTATTTTCCCATGTCTGGATTCTGAATCTTGGAGAGGTTGATTTTTTTGCTGCTTGCTGCTCTGCCATCTTTCCAGAAGTTAAAAAAAGTAATTTTGTTCTACTGATTAGAATGTTTCTTTATATTCCTGGTAAAAATGTATACCTGTGATGGTTAATCTTGACTGTCAACCTGATTGCCTTGAGAAATACCTAGGAGATTAGTGAAGCACACTTCTGGGTATGTCTGGATGGGTCATGGGAGTGGGACCTTGGAGACTCTCTCTGGTCACTGCACCTGTCTATTCTGGCTCTCTTTACAATCTACTCTGTTTCACTGCTGCTGTGAGATGTGCAACTTTTCTCCATTTAGGCCCTCTGCCATGATGTTTCTGCTTTGGATCCAGCTGATCATGGACTGAATCCTCTGAAACCATATCCTAAATAAACCTTTCTCCTTTCAGTTTTGTATGTCAGTTTTGTCTTAGTGATGAAAACCTGACAAATATACTACCTATATTTCATAGAATATAGTTGTCATACTGCTTTAAAGATTTTTTTCCTGATTATTCCAACACCTCGGCCATCTCCAAGTTGTCATCTTTTAATTGCTTTTTCTTGAGAATTGGTGATATTTCCACCAATATTTTCAAAGTTATTAACATGTTGAGTAATTTTAGATGATATCTTGAACACTTTCAATACTATGTTTGAGTTCCATTAAAATCCTTTCATGAACATCTTTTGCGTTATCAGGAAGTCAATCTGATTATGTTCAGTCTTCAAGCTCTGTTCACTCTCTGTGGGTAGGGACCCAATGTCCAGTTAAGTTTTTAAAGCCTTTGGCAGATGTGAGATCTGTTCCCATGCATTTCATGTTGACAAGGTCAGAAGTTTACGTTGTATAGTTCAGTTCTCAAAGCCTTTAAAATGCTTCTTTAGTTCTATTCCATGGGTATGAATTTCAGTGGTGAACCCAAGATTGAAGATGGCTCATAGAGAGAATTACATCTGCTTCTCTACCTCTCTTTTCTATAAAATTACCTTCACTCTCAGATCTTATTGGTTGCTTTTCCTGGTTCCTCTAGCCAGCTTTCTTTAAGAATGTTAGCCCCTCTCCTCTCCTATGATGTCACAAAGTTCCATGTGACTGGTCCACCCTGGGGGATCAGTGATGAGAGAAAAGACAGAAACATAGTTGGGAATTGTCTCCTCTCTTAGGTTGACAGGAGCTTCTCCTTCATGTGTTATGTGTCCATGCCACTGTTGTCACTGCAGAGATGATGGAGCTCTGTGATGGGAGCTGGCATTGGGAAAGGGCTGGAGAGAATGGGGTGGGCATCGGGATTTCTCCCACACTCTCTGGCACAGAGGGTCATTTCCCCATTTCTCTGGTCTGAAATAGATTTCTCTTTGTGTTTGTGCTAACCGTATCCACTGTGAAGTTTTTACCAATGTGGTCCACCCTCAGGTCAAAGCTGTAAGATAAAAAAAGATCCCCCCCCAAAACCCTACGAAATTGTGATCATTCCTTAAGCTTATCTTTCTCCCCTAGTATGCCTGGCATTATTTACTTTTCAAAACCCCCTGATGGTAGCTTTTTGTATCCTGTAGAATTGAGCCAATTCCATCTGAGCCAGCACTGGAAGTCCTTAGATTGCATAATTATAATGCATGAAGGTCTTGTTTGTTTGTTCTCCTGGCTTGGGATCCCCTTAGAAGGATAATAAACACCTATTGTGGCAACTTCTCCTTAGCTCTGTATTTGCCTGTGTACCAGGGGACTCTAACACTGCTCCTTTTGGAAGTTCTGTAGCAACTGACATGTCTGTGCCTCACAGCCTGTAGGTGCCAACTGGAAGCTTCCCTGATCATCTACCCTCTCCAATGCTCCTGTGCCCATAAGGCTTGGAGCCTTCTCCTCATGACCCTCTTAGGACAAATGTTAGCCTCTTCTCACAATATTACTTTTATCTTCATTTCTTAACTAAAATCTGCTGTTTTTTTTTTTATCCTGAGGACAATTATCTCTCAGCAGCCCTCCCAAGAGGAGGGTGCTCATTCATTCACCTCCCTCCTTCACCTCATCACCCATGCTATTTAAGATGATCTCACTGCCTGCTCCACAGAGGTATGCACCATCAGGTAGGGATGTCTTCTACACCCTACCATTCTTTTTTTTCTCTCAGTTTTTATTTTTTACTAATACATGTTTGCATTACACAATGATTACATTCCTTGTGGGAGATTGGTACATTTATATAATACATATCAATTATTTTTCTTCATAACCTTTCTCTCCCCTCCCTGCCATTCCTTCTATCCCTTGGTCCTCATTTAAGTTTATGTGTCTGACTTATTTCACTTAAAATTATATTTTTTTGATTCTTTGCATTTAGTATGCGATCTATTATGGAGAAAGTATCATGTGCTACTGAGAGGAATGTATAGTCTATTGTTGTTGGGTGAAATACTCTATACATGTCTATTAAGACCATTTGTTTGAAGGTTTTGTTCACCTCTGATATTGTTGATTTTTTGTCTAGTTAATCTGGCTATTTGTGATAGTGGATATTGAAGTTCCCCCACTACAGTTGTGTTTATGTTTATCTGATCTTTTGTGTCCAGTAGTACTTGTTTTATGAAGTGAGTTGAACTGTTGTTTGGTGCATATATATTATAGTTGTTATCTCTTCTACCTCTATTTCTTATACCTTCTTTACTTCTTCTAATCAATCTTGACTGGAAGTCCATTTTGTCTGAAAGTTGGATAGCTACTGCTGCTTTTTGTCATGTTCCTGTTGCATGGAGTATTGTTTTCCAGCCTTTGATTTTTAGTTTATGAATTTCTTTTTGGATTAAATATCTCCCTCTTCCCAGTTGTGTTCCTTTTGTGGTGAATTGAGACACAAAGGTATCCAGAACAGGCTAATATGTTGCTATCTTTTAAAATCACTTTTCTTTACATGCTTCTTCAACATTTACTTAGGGGAGTGGCTTATACTTGCATGGAGGAAAATGAGAATCAGAGAAGAAAAATGACAGTAAAGCCTCCAGCCGCTGTGCCATCCTCAGCCATTCAGCTGTCACTCATCGTGAAGTTGCAAAACCCTGCCTCTTCAGAAAGAAGCCAAATGGTCTTGTGTTGTTATTTGCACATGCACCTTTGGGGTTTCCCTGCACCTGGATAGCCTGAGGGTGCAGAGTTATGCTTCCAGTCACATCTAATACCGTCCTTCAGAGAGTCACAGACATGCAAACTCACACCATTACTCATTTTGTTACAGTTCTGATGCTATTTTAATGGTCCTTGTAGATTGATGCTCTACACAGCTGGCCAAATTTCTTCTTAATCTGGTCTTGATTCTTTGAGATCTCTTTTATATCTAAGTCTCTCTGTCTCTGTCTCTCTACTATCAATACTAATCTCCACTGTGAACTTGTGTTCCTCTGAACTCTGATAGCCCTTCTTATGTGTGATGACAATGTTATTCATTTGCCTTTGTGTGTTAGCTTTCCATCATTGTGACAAAATACCTGAGAGAAGCAATTTAAAGGAGGGAATTTTTTTTCTGGCTCACTGTTTTGGAGGTTTTAGGCCATATTATGCTGGCTCCTGGTGTGAGGCAAGACTGAATGTCAGAGTGGAAGGAGCATATGGAGGAAGAAGCTGCTCACCTCATGGGGGTCAGGCATCAGAGACAGAGAGAGAGAGAGAGAGAAAGAGAGAGAGCAAGAAGCCCTCAAGGGAGGAGTCTGCACATAATCCCTTCAAAGTCACGCCCTGCCCACTCTTGTGGCCTATGTCCTCCACCAGGCCCCACCTCACAGTAGACCATTGAGCTATGAACTCTTCAATGGACAAATGCGGTTAGCACTTTTGTGATCCAGTCACCTCTCTAGGCTCCATCTCTGAACTTTGCTGCATTTTGGATCAAGCCTTCAACACTCAAGTCTTTGGGGGGACTCTTAACCCATCCCACAATTATGAGAACCAGGGAACCAGGTCTGCAACTGGGCTCTGAAAGTATTCAAATGAGCAAAGTGTCAACCTTCAACAAGTTTATAACCTTTACCTGTCCTTTACTAATATTATGTATCCCTGTGTGTACATCTGACCTTTCTAGCTAAACTGAGTCTTCAAATCATGGATCTTGCCTTTTGCTCCTTTGGCCAGTGTTGCGAGTTGGGGTCCAGACATGGCATGGATGCAGACACAGCAATGGTGAGGATGTAGGGTTGGGGGATTAACACTTTTAAAAGGAAGAAGGAAGCACATTTGGGCAGAGGGAGACATGGAGCTGAGATGCAATCCCAGCAGCAGCTGTCCTCAACACAGTGGGGAGTTCTGAAGTTGGGAATAAGTGGTCTGGCGGCATTTTACACATAACTGCAAACATTCACACTGATGGACATCTGGTGTATGATATGTCCCGAAATAATCTAAGCTGAGATAACCTAATTTGAGGTAATATAAAAATAATATAAAAATTAAAAATGTTTTAAAAATATAAAAGCTGAAATAATATAATGTGAAAGTGCTCCCTCATAGCCCCCAGGTCCACTCAGCTTCAACAGGAGCATCTTCAGGTGAGCCTGTGTGCATCTCACTCAGTCTTCTACCTGGGCCTGCTGAGATCCTGGGGAGCAGCTGCAGCCCCAGGTCTTGTATTAGTCAGCTTTCCTGTCACCGAAACACAATACACAACATCCACGCTTAAAGAAGGAGAGGTTTAATGTAGCTTATGGTTTCAGGAGTTTCACTACAATCTGCAGACTTTAAAGCAGAAACCTTATGGTGGAAGGGCTCCGTGGAGCAAAGCTCAGTTCACTGGGGCCAGGAACCAGAGCAGGTGAACAGCACCAGAAAGGAAGCTGAGTCATTGAGGGTAACAGAGGGATAAGGTAGTGAAATTTGTTAGGTACACCAAACTTGTGCTGGTGGATCTTCTACAGAAGGTGATTAACACGCCAGCCACCACCATGAAGGTGACACAGGAGCTCTACTGGGAGCCACCTTTTACTGGCATTCTAAAGAAGAATAGCATGGCCCATTTCCAGTGGTCTCAAGTGGTCCTGGAAGGCCAGAAGCATGAAGATGAGTAAAACAGGACCATCAGGAGAACAGGTGCATTGCCCGAAGGTGCTGCTAGCTCTTGGGAACCGTAGGTAGGATGGCCAAGCACAGGGCAATGGGAAACTCACTATGATGGGGCCATACCTGACTACTAAGGAAATTCAACCCTCCATCACCCCAATCTGGGCTCCTTTAGTTGCCACAGGAAATTTACCAAGGGCATCCTCATCAAGGGTAAAGACAGTTGGATTTTCCTTTTCCTCCATGCTGAGGAGCAAGTAAATCTGATGGGTCTGAGGATCAGACAATGGGGAGGCCTGAGTCAGACCTGATAGTCTAGTGGTGCCTTTCCTTCTGCCTCCAAGTCTCAAGAGATCAAAGGTAAGATCATAGCTATACTCTCTCTATGTTCCCTATGGCAGAGCAGAGGCCTCTGTGAATGTTTTTTAGACTGCCACTGAGCTAAGCACAAGAGTTATTTACCAGGCAGAAAAAGTCACAGAACCAGTAGTCACCAGAGCCAAGGGCACAGCCTGGAGGTGGCACAATGGATGCCTGCAGAGACAAAGGGCAGGCCAGTGCCTGTCCTCCTCAGTTAGGCAGGATATCTCTAGCTTCTTTGCTCCAGATGCTGATGTGTCCTTCACGTCTACATAAGAAATTATGGGCTATTAGAAAATTAAGAAAAAATCATGATTTGGAGACTGATGGTTAATTTTATGTGTCAGATTGACTGGACTAAGGACTGCCCAGATAGCTGGTAACACATTATTTCTGGGCTTGTCTATGAGGGTGTTTCTGGGAGAGATTGGTGTTTGAATTGATGATCTGAGTAAAGCAGATGATCTGTCCCAATATGGATGAGTCTCATTCCTTCCACAGAGGCCTTGAGTAGAAGAAAAAGTGGAGAAGAGTGAATTTGCTGTCTTGTCTTAAACCAGGGCATCCATCTTCTGTTCTTGGGGAGTACTTCTGGTTCTCAGGTCTTTGGACTCAGACCATGACTTGATCTACCTCAACTTTCGGTTTCTGGGCCTTCAGACTTGGTCTGGGACTCACTCAATCTGTCCCCCAGTTCTCGGGTTTGGATTGGAACTATGCCACCATTTTCCTGGGTATCCTCTGGTCTGCAGTCAGCTGATGATGGGATTTCTCAGTTTCCCTTATTCCTCATAATAAACCTCTTTCTACATATTTACATATATCCTATTAGTTTTGTTTCTCTGGAGAGCACTGACTAATACTTTTGTCTTTGTCAGCTTAGGCTGCCATAATACAATGCCACAGATGAGGTGGCTTAAGCCACAGACATATATTGCTGACCATTCTGGGGACTGAGAAGTCCAGGATCAAGTTGCTGGCAGGCTTGGCTCTGGTGAGGGCTCTCACTTTCTGGCTTGTAGACAGGCGCTTCTGTGTCCTCGCATGGCCAGGACAGTGAGAGAAAAGAGAATAGATACACTCTGGCCCCTCTTCCTCTTCTTATAAAGATTCTGATATCCCATCATGGGGCTTGATATGATGTGACTGTGTCCTCTCTAAAATCAAGTTGTTGGCCACAGGACGCTATTAAGAGGTGGAGCCTCTTAGAGGTGATACAGTTAGGAGCACCCCTCCTTTGTGAATGAGATTAGGCGCCTTTACAAAAGGTCTTGATGGAGGGAGTTGCTCCTTTTGCTTTCTGCTTTTTGTCATGCAAGGGCACAGTTTCCTACTGCCCTGGAGGAGGCCACATTCAAGGCACCATCTTGGAGGTAGAGACTGAACTCTTACCAGACAAAAACCTACAGGCACACAGATCTCAGACTTCCAGCCTTTAGAACTGTAAGAAAATCAATTTCAGTTCTTAGTAAATTACCCAGCCTCAGTTATTTTTGTTAGAGAAGATAAACAGACGGAAACAGAGCCTCACCCTCTGGACCTTCTCCAAAGCTAGTCGCCTTTCAAAGGCCCCCACCTCCAGATGCTGTCACTTTGGAGGGTTAGAGCGTCAATTTTAGGGGGCACAAATATTCCGTTCCTAACACCTTGGAACTCCATGTATCATCACTTGCTGGAAGGGATCAGGCAGCAGGCATGACAGTTCTGGAGAGTGTTATGCTTCCTTCCATGTTCTCTTTATTTTAAAAAGAACTCCACACAGAATAATTAAAATTAATCCCGATCTGAAGAATATCTCTTAATTGCACCAGAACACACTTTAAAACGGGCAAGTCTTAGCCCTGGAATGTACGTTCGGGATTAGGATCTGTTTCAGACATGTCATTTCTTTAGCTAAAGTGGAAGGAAAACAAATTTTATTTGATCTTCCGTAAGATCTTTCCTCAGGATCTTTGACTTCTTCTTCTGCCATCAGATTCTTACTTGACTGAAAAGCTATGTTAAGTAAAGGCAAATTCTTTTCCTCTTTGCACAGAGATTAGCAATCTCTGGGCGATGGGAGTGTTAAGTGACTTGGTTCTGCCGCTCCCAGGTGTGTGTGACTTGTGAAAGGCTGCTCGGCTTTGTGGGCCTCAGCCATACACCTGTACAGGTACGCGTGGCCTTCATTATTGGGTACAAAATTTGACTTTATATCCAGAACTTATGTCTGAATTAAAAAGTGATGAAGACTATCTTAAATAAGATTTTCTTACTTTTGGAGATGTTATGTATCTGAATAAAAATTCTTTTATTCTGAATGCACAAAATAATAGTATACGTATTCACATTCAGTTGAAGTGTATAATTTTTTTTTCTAGAAAAAGTGCATGATGGCCTCCACTTCTTATTTGAGTACCATATTACAAAGATAATGATTTTGGGGAAATATTCAGTAACTTCATAGATTTTCCCAATGGCCTCTCATAATTTGTGAATACTCAGACCATTCTTTTCTGAAGTAATTTATGTCACCATCCTTGCCATTTTCTCTTATCCCATTAGCTATTTTTATTTCCAGCTGTTCTTCATTTGTTAACAGTTCTGCATATGATTGAACACTCCTTTGATGCTGATATGATTGGCTTTGTGGATTTTTTAAATAAGAGTTTTAATTTTCTTTTGAAACTGATTGGCATGGTGTTAATGTTCATAACAATCAGGGAAGGACTGGCCAACAAAGATGTTGACACAAAGGGCAAAGCTAAAACATCAATGCTGAATGAGGCTAAGTGTTAAGTGGTAATTCACTTAGTGAATATCATCTTATTAAAAACACTTTGGCTTCCTTACACAGCCTCATAGCTTTAACAGCTGGATAATGAGGAGTCTAGTGGGTATGCTGAATAACTAACGCCTGAAATGCCTTCCATTTTTTTCCATTCTAGTCTTAGAATCTAAAGCGCATTTATAGCCATATTCCTTAAATTGAGAGGGCTAAGACAAAGTGAGAGTTGTGTGGTGTATTAGTCCATTTTTTGTTGCTATAACAAAATGTCAGAGGCTAGGTACTTTATGGAAAGAAGAGGTTTATTGAGCTCACAGTTTGGAAGGCTGAAAGTCTATTTGGCAGCCCCATCTGCTTGGCTCTGCTAAGCTCACTGTGGCTGCGTCACAAGATGGCAAAGAAACAGGAAGAGAAGCTGTCATGTACAAAGGAAATCACACAGAGAGACCAGAAGGCAGGAAGTGGAAAGGGGGAGGCTTGTTTCTAACAACCTGTTCTCACAGGCAGGCACCAGGACTTTGTTGTTAGAGATTTTCTCATACCTTGGGTATAGTACCTTAAGGCACTTTTGGTGGCAAACACCCTATGGCCCCTATTTCCTTCTTTGTAAGTGATCCATCTAACACTTGGTTATACATGGGCTCAATTTGTTTTGTAACTGCTTCAATCATGTAGTTCTTGCCTCTCCCACCAGGATTTTAATCCTCTAGGGCAGGGACTGTGTTTTCTAACCAGCTACTAAATTCGCTTTTGTAATGTACAGTGTTAACTCGATTTATAAACTTAATTTGTTTTATGATTTGGGGGAAGATGGCTGCGTTTGTGTTTGTGTGGGGAAGATGGCCATTTGTCACCCAATTCAGAGGTTGAAAAGAGAAGTAAAATTTTGCTGAATGCTTTTGTTTACCAACCAAATTGTTTGCAAACAGAAGCAACTGAGATTTCGCTGTATAAATGAATGGTCTTGCCAGGGTGATGGGAATATGAGTAATTCTTTTCATGTTTTAAATTTTTTCTAGGATTCAAAACGTGTTCTATTGTGATATCAGTTTGTGGTAAGACCAAATAGGTGAATGCTTATGTGTCCTGGTGAATTCGATTGCTTTGGCATCCCTTAGCTCCAGCCCTGTGTTAGCTGCGTAGGAGGTACACAGCAGACATTTCGGCTCTTCCCAGAATTTTACAGAAGAGTCGATCCCAATTAATATACTCCTTTTTCCATTTTAAAATGTTTTGTTATTGGAAAGCATCCAATGAAAACATTCTGTTGGAAGTGCTTGAATCCTTCAACCCTCTAATTCACATTTCTTAAAGTATTTTTAAGTACCTAACTGTTCATAGGGAGCTGTAAAAAATTACAAAGATATGCTCTTCCAACACTCTAAAATATATAACCTAAAAAAGCCATGTGGATGTGAACACAGAAGGAGGAAAGAGACAATAAAATGCGAATATTAAACCCAATGGGTAAATGATTTATGTCAAATAAGAGTCAGAGATCAGAGAAACGTTTCAGAGAGATCAATGATCTCTGAAATCAGAGATCAGTGTGAGGAGCAAGAATACTCTGAGGAGAGAAGAGAGAAAGGCTGTGGAGTGTGGGATCCACTCTTCATGGGGCCGAGGATCATTTATCAGGCCATGGTGGGATAATCCGAAAAATCATGAGAAACTTGTGGAATTTTGGAGATTAATTATGTAGACAGAAAGGTTAGTAAACTGATGAGAGAAACCCTTTTAATGCTGTTGAGAAAAGACATAGAGATCCCTCGATCAATAATAATGCGACCATGTCTTGAACTGCACCGTGGACCACCATCACTCATTGGATAACATTAGCCGAGTCCCCTCTTTGAGTCCTGGGCACTATTGTTCTTCGCCCTAAACTACTCTCATGGTAAGACACAGTCTTGTTCTCATGGGTTGGGTGGAGATGGCCAGATGGGATTCAAAGAGCAGTGTCTTCCCCTCCAGTACTACTGAGAACACAACATTTACACGTGTGGAATAGCTGCAGAATTAAACTCTAGTAAACATTAGCTTACGAGAGTTGTCAGAGGCTGAGGTATTCTGGGAAGTTTTCCGGATATGGGAGAGGCTGTCCCTCAAAACCTAAGACAGCAGTAATGACAATCAAGAATTGTGCTTGGATTCAACACAGTAGTTCCCCGAGGACCCATTAAACTATGTGTGTAGCCCAATTTATTTTCTGCACTGGAATCATTTGTATTTCATTGTACCTTCTTTTATGGTTCTTCTATCTCCTCCCTTAATTGGTTTGTCAATGTACTTTTAAATTTACTGATAATCTATAATTGGTTGGAGAATCAACAAGTTTATTTTATTAGGTTTGGATGTAAAATGTCCAAAGAGCTAACCCTATGTCTGCTTCTGGGTTTCCTCTCTTAGGATGATGCTTGCAGTGGTAAGTAGATTTTTCATAGCTCCTCCTCCCCTCCTTATGTTCAAGCTTATTTCCTGATCCTCCATTCTATTTTGGAAAGTTAAGAATCAAGAGAACTGAGTACTAGATGAAGAAGTGTTACTGTATTTGAAATCAACCAGACGGAAGGTCACTGGGAACTAAAGTATTACAGATTTGATTTTTGAAGTTATGAACAGAGAGCCGATGAACAGTTTTAGTCTCTTTGAGAGAGAGTAGTAGCAGTGTAATACTTTCTTCTGGAAAGTCAGGAATCAGATTCCAGTGGAAGCACTTTAGATATCGTCCACCCTCGTTTTAAGAAGGAAGATTCTGAAGCCAAGAGAGGTGAAGGAACTTACTTAATTCTTCCATCACATACAGAATCAATCTTTAAAACCAGGTCTTTGGACTCCTGTGTCCAGTTCTTGACCTACTAGTGATACATGTTTCTTGATCAAACCAAAGAAAGTGTGTTAGGAGGCCCAGCCTCACACATTCACCTCCAGGACAAAAGAAGGGAAGGGAGGAGAGAACCACACCACTACGCCAAAGCCGCCTCCTCTCCCATATCCAGAGGCTGGAGGATCGCACTGACCTCCCCGGAGATGCCCATGGGGAGACTCTCACTGCTGCCCCCTCTGGTGGTGCCAGGCAGGGCGTGTGGCCAACCTTGCAGCAGTCACGCAGTGCCAACACAGTAGTTTTTCCTGGGCTAAAAAGGAAGAAAACAAGAGGATTATACAAGCCACTTTTGTCATGAGAGCATTTGCTGATTTGGGTCAACAAACTTTTCAATCAGCTTCACTGAGGTCTATTTTACATTTAACAAAAACACCCATTTTATGAGTACAGTTTGATACCTTTTGACAAACGTCACATAACTACTTCCACTGTCAAGAAAATGTAACGTTTCCATTAACCTCAAAGTCTCCCCGGGGCACTGTACAGTCAATCACTTTCGCCAACTCCAGCCCCACACAAGTGCTGATCTGTTTCTCACCACCGAAATTTTACCTTTTCCAGAATTTTACAAAACATGGAGTCCAATTGTATGGATCTTACATCTGTCTTCTTTCATTAATGAGCTAATATACTGAATTATATGAATTGTATTTGAAAGTTAAAACGACATTGGCTTCTTTTGATAAACTATAGTTGGTTGTGCTATATTATTATACTTACATTGATGGATTTGATTTGCTAATATTTCATTGAGGATTTTGTATCTATTTTCAGGAGGGATACTAGTGTGCAGTTTTCTTTTCTTTTTTTTTGTATTAAATGCTTTTATTGGTACATTGTAGGTATACAACACCATTACATTTCTCATTGGGAATTGTACCTTTACATAATGCATCTTGGTTCTTATTTTTTCCCCATTCCTAGCCCTCCCTTCACCCCCTCCACC